>JAEANM010003331.1:0-22605 GCA_017656035.1 Myanophis thanlyinensis
CTGGCCCGGCCCCTCTGTCAAATTTTAGAAACCATTGTGGCCCGCGAGTCAAAAAGTTTGCCCACCCCTGTTCTAGAGGGTATTCCTTCAAATATCAAAGGAAAAAATATCACATCACTGGATGCTGTTTCTGTGTTTGGGGACCTGGGTGGCTTGAATAAACATTTAGTCTCATATCTGGGCCGCATAATTTTCTCTTTGTGTAATGATTTGTGTGCTGTCTCCACAAGCATGTAAATCTTTCACTCTGGAAAGTGAAATGATGTGTCCATGAACATGATATTACTTCTGTTTAAAGAGAAAATAAAATTGTTTTGGGGCCCATATTACTGTTCTGAATATATTACTGTAGTCCCCCCCCCTTTCCTTCATATTTAGTTCCTGAAGAGGATGTATACAGCTTGAATTCTACAATTCAGAGAGAATTAAGAATTAAGAGAAAATCTTAAATTGCCCCATCTCTTTACAATTTAGTAATACAACCACAAGGTCAGATAAGAAAAGTCCATTTCTTTCTTACACAAGAATTGTAGATTTAATTGGAGGTTAATTAATTAATCTGACCCAATACCAAATTCAGAATATACAACTGAGAACTAATCCATTAGCTTTATTTAAATTATTTCAAATTACCTGCTATTCTGTAAGACTGCCCCCACCCATACAGACAAGCAAGTCACCAGAATATAAACCGACAGCAAACAGTGTTTCTTACTAGCACTGATGATGTTACTTAGTTTGGGTAATGAAACATCTGGAAGAAAACAAACAAACTCAGCACCAAGGGCCACTCATGTCAACCCTGAGCTACAAATATTCTCCTTTATTTTTATCTGCTATTTACCATTATCCTTTTTATTGAAGATAGTTCTAGACTGACCACAGCCCAAGATTCATCCATCTAAAACATCACTGTCAACAATAAAACTTTAATGTATTTAAAGTATTATGACTTGTGGGCATTGAAAAGACACAGTTGCTATGTTTTAGGCATTGCTTGTAATCAGAAGCACTATACTTCTGCTAGAATTCAAACCTTATATTTTAAAAGGGAAATACTATGCAACTATAGGCATATTTACTACATAAAGAATGGTATGTTCCTAATATGGCTCTTAATATCAGATCTGGAATTTATGTGAATTTCTCTTTCCCTTTAAACCCCACCCCCCATGAGTGAAATGTTTCTTTTTAGGAACTATTTAAATCCTAAAATCATAAGAATATCTGATCTTCTTTGTAAAAAAAGCAAAGCTCCTAAAGCTTAAAACCCCATTCCTGGAAAAAGATCATCAGACAGAATGTAATGGCTTCTTACTATTTTTAGAGGTAATTTTTATTTTTAAAAAATGTCTGCCAACTAACAGGTGAGGCTTGTTTTGTCAAATGAAATTTGGTTTTACCAGTGATACCACGTGGATTCAAAAAATTTCTACAAATCAAGCAAAAAATACAGAACTTGTTTAAACCTCCAGGAAGAGTTTTGAATAATTTGGTTGGTTATCCAAAGAAAACGCTTCAGAATAAGATTTAGAAATAAAGAGAGAAGGTACTTCTTCTGACTTTGATTCTTCACCCTATGATAAATTCCATCTCTGAATCTAAATAGCAGGACCTTTATCCTTTCTGCTTCATTGGAATGTGTGCGACTTGCAAGATTCCCACAAAATGAGCAAGTTACATTTTTATTAGACTGAACAACAAGCTGAAACTACAAAGGAAAGAATGAGTCAGATGGACAGGGGTGTCACTGATTCATTTTTCAGCATATTTATAAATCTTTTGCTCCTCTCTTAAAAATACCTAATTATTAAAAGCAAAATAAACAAAGCTTCTTGATCTACCTATACTTAAAAAGCAAGTGTTTCAAACCTGCATTAGGAGGAAAATAATATCAGACTCGTGATGTTTTAAAGAGGTCTAGAAAATAAAAAAGATCATTAATTGGCACTGCTAAAAGCACCCTTTTCATTCCCAAGGTCACCTTTTCTTTGGCTAAAAATTAAAATGAAACAAAATCAATTCTGATAAGTTTTGCTGTAATTATATTGTCCTTTTCTAAAAAGTTTATGCATCATTTGTGGTTATTGTCCTGTTACTATAAACCATAGGGTTAGAAGAATATAGCATCTGTAAAACTAGTCACAATAGGTGGAAGTGCTTAACTGATTCTAATCTAATTGACCTCAACGGGAGTTGGACCAAGTCAATATTATATTTGGAGGGAGACTATCAGGAAATCACAAGATTACAGACTAGATTGGGAAATTAAAAAATAATCCCCAAAGTGGCAATGGCAAGTGGTTTCCATCAACTACCAAGAAAACTGCATGAAACTCCAGGAAATGAGCTTCATTTCAGGGCATCTGATTTTATTTTTTTCTCACCAGCTTGTCAACTTGTTCTCTTCAGAGACACAGGTCACTCCAGCCAGCTGAGCTTCCAGCATTTATGGAAGCTTTGATCTTGGAAAGCAAGCCTCCTACTCATCTGTAGGGAAGAGTGCACTACACATACCAAGTAGTACTTGTATTTATATCCTGCCTTTATTATTATTCTAAATATCTCAAGGCAGTGAACACACCTACTACCATCTCCTCCTATTTCTCTCACAGCAACAGCTCTATGAAGTGAGTTGGGCTCACTGCCCAAAGTCACCTAGCTGGCTTCCATGCTTAAGGCAGAACTAGAACCCAAACTCCCCTGGTTTCTACCCTTTTTCTGCCTTTACTGCTAGACCATATTTTTAATTTTTTTTGAAGGGATAGTGACAGCAAATGGTTAAAGCAGGTTTTGCAAGAGTTAGTCTCTTTATTTACTGATACCACTGCAGATCAGTACACGTAAAGGTTCCTACATGACAAATCTAATTACAGGTTCTTGCTGGAACAGTTCTATAGCATACAAAAGCCTTGTGCTAAAACTGTAGAAGTCAGCTTGCAAATAAACTAAAGGAACAGTTCGGGTGTATGGTGTGGAAGCAAATTATAGGGGAAAGAATTATAGACTTTTTTATTTGCTTGCAAAGCAGCCCTCTGAGACATGGTTTGTTCATTTATCTAATCAGGAACTTGACATTTGGGCCCCCATCCTAACATCTGCGATTATGAAAGTTTGTCAGAATTGGTACTGCCAGTAATAGGACCAGCCCTTCTGGACAAGACAGACAGATACAGACAAACCCCTTTACCTCTCAGCATATTCATTTATAGAGAAAACACAGGCACAATTGAATAGCATATATGTCCCTGTCAGATAACAGAATGCAGGCTGTTCATTGTGGTTTCCTGCGTTAAAAACTGTAGATGTACTTCCTTAAAAAGATTTTAAAAAGTTGGGTTGTATGTTAGAGTGTGTATGGACGGCGATTGCTGTATAAACTGAAAAATGTGGAAGCTGAAACAGGGAATAATCAGCATGATCTGGTAAATGAGGCTGCTGATTCTTCCCACCTCCCTCTGAATGGAGAACTGGCTAAATAGCTGCTTCAGTAGCTATTTATTGGCAGAATGTAGTGAGAGCAAAGGATGTTTGGATGTATGTCACAGTTGAAGGCTGCAAGGAACATATGCCTAAAGCCTTTGGACCATGACAGTACAGTATACTGTTTGAAGGGTACAGGAGGTTCTATAGGACTGTAAGATTTATGATCTTGTAAGAACAGATGACAAATTATTTTACTTATTTAAAAAAATCTTAATCATCTAATAGCCAAAGGTCCCTGGACACTTCGCCATAAAACACACTGAACAGTACAGTTTGAATTAAAATATCTACAATAATATCCAATAAGATGGAAAATGAAATATCATATAGACCAGATACAAGCAAGATAGTATCATCTAAAACTATAGGAATTACAAAACAATTAAACTACAGTTAAAAGGCAATTAAAAAGCCTGGGGAAATAGCTCTTCAGCTGGTACTTGTCAGCTCCATTAAATAGACCAAACAATGAAATCAACTCCCTAGGATGTCTACAACTATTTTTATTGAGACTGGTTAGAACAGGGGTGGGCAATTATGGCGCCTTCATGACTCGTGGACTTCAACTCCCACAATTCCTGACCCAGGCTGGCTCAGGAATTCTGGGAGTTGAAGTCCACAAGTCATGCAGGCATCATAATTACCCACCCCTGGGTTAGAATAATAGTGACATACAACCCTGATTTTTCTGTACGTCCTTCTAGTTTAGTGAATTAGGGAGGTGTCTGTCTCGGCTGTTTCTGAATGTTACATGGATGTTCTGGATTTTCAAAATATCTTAGACTTACCTTGGTCTGCTGATCTTCCTCAAGATCATTTTCTTTATGTGGGCACTGGGCAAAATACTCCTGCATTCTTATTATTGTCATGTCAATTGATTCTTTGCATCTTTTAGAAGCAATTTTCTTTCATGTTGATATCTTCATACTGAAAGTAAGATTTCTTTGCACAGTGTAAATGTTGCTAAAGAAAATGTTTTATGATGATTGGCATCAAACAATTATCTTACAAGTCTTATCTTTCTTTCCAGAATCATATGGATGCTTTGTACAACTTGATAGACAATAGCTAGACTGACATATTGTGTAAAAGGCATGGTATGGGATCATGATTTATTACAGGGGGTGGGCAACCTGTTACCTGTCCAGCATTGCCAGAATTTAGTGGTAAACTGTTTCAGTATTGGCATTGCAATATTTTGTGCTTTTGTTTTAAAATTAATGGGAGGGTTGGGAGCAGGGGAATTTGAGGGGATCAAAGTACTCCCATTTACTTAACACCCAACCCCCTGAAAAATAGCTATCATTTTAATATAATCCGTAATTTAATTTGGTTTTTAGGAAACTACAGATAGTAAATTGCAACTGTCATCCAGGAATTCACATTAATGACAAGTTCACTCCACCCAGTGTGCTGTGGGTGGCTTTGAGAGGTGGCAAATGCCAAAATCAATGTTAATACTCAGGAAAATTCATGAGTAAAAGTGTGGATTAAAACTCATTGTCCTTTTCAGGAAGTTCTTGTTTTAACCAACTGTGGCACATATGTCATAACACTTGAATTTCCATACAAATGTGGTTAGGATTGTAACTGTAAAAATGAAAATGCAGCCAGTTTTTGTTGCGCAAAACCAAAGGAATGGGACGAACGTCTCGGTGAAGGATGCTTTTTGATCCAAAACTTTTCAGAAGCTTTCTCTGAGTAAAACTTTTGGATGGTAGTTGTTAGCTTGATGTGTAAATGTTTAGGTTTGTTTCCCCTCTCTTAATTTGTATACAGTGACTAGAAATTTTAGACACTATAGAATTTTATTCTGTCAGCCCAACAAAATGTTGGAAATAGATTGTGGATCCTGGTTCTGCCTGTCTGTGTCCTGAAAGATAAACAGAACAGGATCAAATGGTTGTGTGGGAAGAAGCCAACTTTAGAAACAATGAGTTTGAAAATGGATCTCTGCAGAGAAAAAAGTCCTCCAATTTTCCTCAATGCATCCTTATGGAAGAGGCAATTAGGCAATAACTTAGCATGTTGCTGATTGTTCCAGTCTAAGACATCCAGTCTAAGACATTTCCCATCAGATGACCTAGAGCTGCACATATGCAGTCTGCATGTGCTTCCCAGTATACATCAGTAAATGAAATCACAACATGTTATTTCATTATTCAAAAGAAAATAGAAACACTCACACTGCTGATAAAGTGATTGGAACAATTCCAGCAGTTGTGCACTACATATTTCCCTGTTAGTTATCAAATTTATTTTACAAAATAACTAAAAATTGGGAATTGGGAAATATGGGTTGAGATATAGGAGCAAATAACTTCACTTTTTATTTTGATCATTATATTCCTGAAAGTAAAGATGCTTTCCCCACCTCTAGCATGTTTAGGATGTGAGATATCTGAGGAATATGGGCAGGATTGCACTTTCACTTAACCAGTTTTTCAATATCCTAATCATGGAAAGCAGGAAGGCTAGGGTTAGGGTTATATATGTTTTTAAATATGTTTTTAAATAACTTCATTGTTTCTGTACTAAATGATTTTCCCAAGGGTAGAAACATTACTGTGCCCATAGAACAGACTTTAAACCAGAGTTCTACCTTTTGAATCTGTGTGATATTAAAAGTCAACTGACTGATTATAACTTAATAACAAAGATGGAAAATATTGGATACCTTAAAGGCAACGCATCCCTTAAAGAACGTTTTAATTAGCCTGTTTTTAGAAACACAAAATAACTTGAGTGCTCAGTGCAGTAATGGAAATATCCAGTACTTCCAGTTCATATTTCCCGTTGTCAGTGTTTCTCAACTTCAGCTATTCAACTCCCAGAATTCCCCCAGCTTGCTCATTGTTATTTCTTTGTCTGGTCATTCAGCATTCTGGCTGGAAGAATTCTGGGAGATGAAGTCCTCACGTCTTAAAGGTGCTGAGGCTGAGAATATTCACATTGTTCTGTTCAACCTTCCATCCTGCAAACCCAGTGTGTTGTGCTCTTTTCTTCCAACTCTATATCCACCATATGTCCTAATATGCAGACTGGTTAATGTGTTTGGCATTGCCTGCTAACAGAGAGAGTTCTGTAGTTTGTACCACGGAAACTCAATTTCAGAGTTGGCATAGAAGGTTTTGCTATTAACAGTAGCATCTCGGAAGTGGAATGTTAGACATTTATTAGTACTTTTGACCTTCAACAAAATAGGAGTGGGAGACTAGAACAAAGTAAAGGATGTGCTAAAATATGAACCTGTAAAGCTGAATAAAAATATTGACTGCATTGAATAAATAAATAACAATATTGACTGCATTGGTTTGCAGCATTCTTATTTCCAAGATTTAAATGCCCAGGTGTCTCAGAAGAACTGTTGTGTCTTTGGTAAGAAATAGTCAGTAAATAGTCTGTAACAATCATTAGCTGAGACATGGCTTAAATAGTAGTGCCAAGGAGGAACAGAAGGTATGAAGAATATTTTAAGCTAATACAGAGAAATGTTCCAAATCTTTTTCCCTGCATTTTTTGTAGTTCTAGGAGTACAGATGTTCATTTTTGCTGTTCTGCTGATTTTTCCTCATGCCAAACTATAATCCACCTTTTCTCAATAATCTTTTCTGGCATTATAAATAAACTTGGGATCAGTGCTCCATCCGGTTAAAGAAACTGTCTTTGTGTTGATTCCAAGCATGGCAAT
Source organism: Myanophis thanlyinensis (assembly GCA_017656035.1). NCBI lineage: Eukaryota > Metazoa > Chordata > Lepidosauria > Squamata > Homalopsidae > Myanophis > Myanophis thanlyinensis. The sequence goes on from JAEANM010003331.1 coordinate 7,178, forward strand.
GCACTCCCTTAGATATTGTACTTGGCCTCACTCTTCCTGCCTTTTAGGAAAAGAAGTAAAACCCTTCATTTTAAGAAGATTAGTTTGAATTAGTGGTCATTGAAAACATTTTAATAAGGTTTTAATCATACAAGTTATATTTTGTTGGCTGTCTTGAACACTGTCTAGATAGAAACATGGATATCAATTGCGAATGACAACAGCTCTGATGCTGCCATTTCTGTAAGCCTGACTACCACACAACAAACCAAAAAAATCAACCCTAGAGGAAAGTTAAAACTACTTTTATTGAGATCAGCTATAATAACAGAACCTCGGAAATCTGATTGTGCTCTCCCTCCTTCTATTACTTATAGTTCAATGAATTAGGAAGATAGTTGCCAGAGCCACTTCCTAATGTTATCTGACTGTTGTGGACTTATAACATATGCTATATTTCTTGATCAATTTGGCAACAAAGCTTGCATATTTCTTCCAAGGTCATCTTCTTTAGGGGCTCTATAATACACTTTTAGTTGATTTACTCAGGATAAATGTATTTATTATGTGCACTTAATCTGTCACCAACTTGCTGTTTATTACCAAAGAACTCAAGAAGAGGGATGGTGTTGAAATATATACAGGAAGTCCTTAGCTTATGACTTGGTTGCTTAGCAAACAGAGTTATGACAGACCTCCCCAGAGTTACTTACAACCTGGTTTCAAAATTCCATTGGCTGCCCATCAGCAGTCACGTGATCACATTTTGGATGCTTGGCAGCCACCTACTTTTACAGCTGCTTGCAGGATCCTATGTGACCATGTTTTAACATGGTTTTGCCTGAAACCAGCATTTACTTCTGGTTTCCACTAAATGCCCATTGGGTGCCATAGGTTCACTTAACTCTGGTATTTGCTTAATGACCACCACAAGAAAAGTTGTAAAATTGGGTGTGGTCACATGGTGGCCTGCTTAATGACTGACATGACTTATGACTATAATTCCAGGCACAATTACTGCTGTAATTTAAGGACCACCTGATTTGATTTCTATACTCGCCAATGGATTAATATAACATATTCACAGGACATTCTGGTGGCCTTTCAGTCCTAATGTTCAGCTCCTCAAAGAAAATAATTCAGTGGCATGTAAGAAACAGCATCCTCCCTTGAGTTTCAATTGTGATGGATGAGAGCCCAGGTATCTGTTTTCAGTACTAGGGATGAATCACCGTTGACAACTGCAACCTCTCCACACCCCATGCCCTTAGAGCAAAAGGAAAATAGCAGTTTGTGTCTCTGCCGATGTTGACATACACACCTTCTATTTTTATGACTGGGAATTTCCTTGAGAAGAATGTCCTTAGAACTGGGAAATCCTATGCAATCCAGTCCAGTAGCTACTCGAAGAAATTTACAAACTGAAATTAATGTGCACAAAATGATTTCCTTCTTTACATGCATGCATGCATGCATTGTTTTAACATTTTGCATGTTTACTATTTAATATTTAATATAAAATCAAATCAAATCAAATCAAATTTTATTCATCACATGCACAGACATACATAGTATGAAATGCAGTGAAATGTGTGTACAAATGTGTATACAAATACAAATGTGACTACATAGATGGACCAAAATGGTTCTGTAGACTCGTTTTAATTGATTCTAAAATGCCATCCCTCAAATGCCCATGTGTTGCCAGAGTTGTCATCCTCCTCTATTCAACCCTGGGGTTTTCTATCTGTGTACAAACTAGTGTGCAACCCTACCCACCCCATTCATTAGCTTAAAGGCTTTCTTTGTCAAGCATGTTGGTGTAATGCAATTAAATAAGGACAGCAGCCATCTGGTCTGCTTTTTCTCAGGCTGAGGAATGCAGGGTGCATACGCTCCTGCAAAGGCTGAGTTGGGGCATTTTCTCCTTTCCCACACTGTTGAGCACATGGAGCTGGCGGTGATGCTGGGAAAGGGATGAGACCCGGTTAGCCTTTGCTTTCTGTGTTGTAAAAATGTATGTTAGAGGGATCAGAATGTTGAGAATCTCTGCGGTGCCACTTTGTCGAATAAATATAGGTTAAGGTGAAGGACGAAATGGAGGAAAGTTTTTAGCCCAGTAGTGAAATTCAATTTTTTTTTACTACCAGTTCTGTGGGCATGGCTTGGTGGCCATGGCTGGGTGGGGTGTCTGTTTAATGGGTGGGCAGTTTCTGTAAGCAGGGCAATAAAGATTAGGTTAGAAACAACACCAGAATGTTTTTTTTCCTACCTTCCTTACAGGATTAACCCTGTAAAGTGGGAGGAAAAAAACAAAAGGAGATTTCTTCTAACAACCGGTTCTCTGAACTGCTTAGAAAAATTACTACTGGTTCTAGCAAACTTGCTAGAACCTGCTGAATTTCACCTGTGTTTTAGCCCCTCTCGTATCAGCTTTGCAAGAAAAGCTTTGAAGAGGGACAAATTCTCCAAAGGGGAAGGTGATTGATTATACGCAGGTAGTTGGTATATTCCTAAAAGAGATGAGGGCAAACTAGGCTCCTCCTCTAACCGCAGTCTGCTAATGCTGCTTGTTCAGTGTGCGGCACATTCAGGACTAAATGGGAGATTAGCTGTGCTCCTTTTGAGCCAGATGACTCAGTGACTGTTCAACTAATGTAACCTCTGACCTCCATTTTGTAAGATTCTGACAACATTTCATTGCAGAAGCTGGACTTCTGCTGCTTGAAGAGAAGATTGTTTGGGTTGCTGCATTTCTCTCCTCCCCTTTTTCTGCAAAAAATGCTGGAAAAAGGGAACTATTCTGTTCACTTGTTCTTGGATTCTTCTGGTATTGGATAGTCATTGGTGAGACGACATCTTGTCTCTTTCCCTTCTATTTCTTGGTAAACAGCACAGAACTGCTGTGGTTTTAGTGGTGGCAAATTACAAACTCCATGAGAAGGGTCATTGGTTAATATCTTTCCCCTCTTTACTTTACATTCCTGCTGTACTAATGTTTTCTCTCTACAAAACTCTCTAAAATAGCATGGGTTTTTTGTTTTACCGTGGCATGAGATTTGATGGCAAGTCCAGTCGCAATATTACTAAAAATCTATTTCAACAGGGGTAAAACTTATCATTGTGTGATGAATTAAACGAGATGAGAGGTTGGATGTGAAATATTTAATTTTTGATCACTGACACCAGCCCTAACTGAAGAGACCCTGTGTTTAATATACTTCTTACATTAAAAAAAAAAGTACAGGTAGTAAATGTTTCTTCCTTGTTCCTTTCTTTAGGGCTTCAGTCTCCTGTATACACATTGTTTTTGGCTTGTAGGCAAGAAAAATATATGTAGTTCCCAAATTTATTTTGTCATACAAATGGAAGCATTTTGAAGGGAAACTATTTATCTGAAAAGAAGTTTGCCCCCTGGAGGAGGATTTGACGAAACCCTCTGTTTCCAGTAGTAACATGGAAACTTTGCCTAACTAGGCAGCAATATTTAACTATATTTGATTGATTTTTGGACTTGACTGGCAGGCAATCATCACCAGGAATTACCAGGAATATTTATATTTATATTCCCAATGATTGAATGGTCATTGAGATATACTTGCTCATCACCATAGTACCGTAGTACTATTACATAGTACTATTACATAGTCCTGAAGGCCTGCATACACCCAAATAGGTTCTGCATTATCATCACTTAGTGCTTTGTTAATACAGTAGATTGTTGGGCATAGAAGATGCTTTAGATCAGTGTTTCTCAACCTTGGCGACTTTAAGATGTTTGGACTTCAACTCCCAGAATTCCCCAACAAGCAAAGCTGGGAGTTGAAGTCCAAACATCAAAGTTGCCAAGGTCAAGAAACATTGCTTTAGATTCTCATTGGATATAGTGTTCATAGAGAAGTGAGAAGGGAAAGTAACAAATACAGAAAGGCAAAAAGAGAAGCGTTTTTTTCCCTGTGACCTGAGAAGTAGTGAAGTGTTACACTAGGTTGAATACTGTTCTCAAGATTTTGGTTTCTGTAAAATCTCCTCCAGCACCTCCCTAACATAGAATAATCATTCCAATAATATAAGCAGAGAAAGAAAGCCCATTTATCAGACAGAGATATTTTGACAACTAGCAATATCTCTGGTGGCTTGTGCTTCGCTCCCAAGTGTCAATCTTTTCATTTCTCCTTCTAGTCATTTTAGATGCTGTTCTTTGCCCTTAGTACTTTTTGTTTCCCCAGCTTGTATATGCATTTCTGCTTGGAATAAAGGACCATTTTTTTTCCAAGTCTATAATTCTACATTGGAAGTTGCACTTTGCCTGGCCTTTGTGCCATTTGAATTCCCAACCAACTGACTTTGTGACTTAAGATCTTTTGACCTAAGAGCTTGGCATCCTTTTGCAACCTTTCTACCTAAGACAGGATAAATTGCTATGAAGAATGAACAACATGAATAATGAGTAAGAACATGAATAACAATCACAAGATTGCAACCTAGGCACCAACGTGGGCATATCTTTGATATTTGAAGTGCGACAAAATCAGACATACTGTAGCAGATGTATTGCCACTGCATGAAGAACAAAAGAGACTAAGAAATTGGGGCAGCGGTAGGGGACATTTTGAGAAAAGATTAAAATCTTTTACCTGCCACCTTTCCACCACTAAATTAGGGTTAATATTTTGCTCCTTTTTATTCACTTTTTTATCTCTGAATAATTAAAAATGAATGTTTAATGTGTTTTGAATGTTTGTAAACCATGTAGAGTATCGTATTGAGATGATACTACATTAATATTGAAAATAAATAAAAATGCCATAGATCAGTGGTGGTGAACCTTTTACTTACTGACTGCCGAAAAATACATGCTTTCCGTGTGCCATTCACACTTGCATGCAGCTCCTCCACGTGCGCTGCATGTGCAACCACACCATCTGAACATGTATGCAGTTTTTGCACATGCAATGCATGCACGTTGTGCACAGGACACAGGCATTCATGCACACGAACAATTGCATGTGCATGCGCAGGAGAGCTCTGAAGACCAGCTGGATTTCCTACTGCAATTGCGCGCATGCACAGCGGAGGCCCAAAGACCAGCTGGGTCTCTGCAATCGTGCATGTGCAATCATATGTGCATGCTCAGCTGGAGGTAAGTTGACTGACAGCTTGTGTGCCCAGTAAGATGGCTCTGCGTTCCATTTGTGGCACCCATGCCATAGTTTCGCCATCACGGCCATAGATGATCTGCCTTCTCTAATTTTAACTAATGAAAAACCTGGGCTTCAAAATACTTGTGGATAAATTGTAAGGAATTGTGTCCTTACCATGTGAGCTTTTTCCCCTCTTAGAATGCAAAATGCAAAGTTGGAGGACTGAAAATCAAAACATGTGTGGAGACTAATTCTGTAAAATGAGAAAGTATGTTCAGAAGGAAATGCCCAAGTTTGTCTTTATCCCAACTTGATATTTGAACATCAACACACATGGATTTGGAATACTGCTCTGTGCAATCCCCGCCCCAAGCAAAATAAAAAGCTTTCCTTTAAATTGCTTTTAGGGTTGTTTAAATTAAAACTATTTCTTAATTGAGGAGATTAAGATCAAGTGAAACCTCTTCCCCAATTGGTCATTCATTTTTGTGTGCATGTTTAAGGAAACAAAAGCCACAGTAAATGCCAACCCCTCCCCCATACTTCTACATTTTAACTGAGAAAGAAGAGTTAGCACAGGGCAAAGGAAGGGGTGGTTGTGGGTACAGATCAGTGGTGGCTGGTACTGGTTTGCACCAGTTCTCTACAACCTTATGTGAATTTTCTGAGCAGTTGTTGGAAGAAATCTTTTCCCACTTTACAGGGCTAATCCTTCAAGGAACACCTTCTAATGTACTTATATTTCTAGCCTAATCCTTATCTTAATTGCCCTGCTGTTTTAAGTGTTTTTAGAAACTGCCTGTGTTAAGCTTTGTTAATGGTTCTGGGCAGTATGCCCAGACTTTCTGTCTGTAGACTCAGAGCTTCTCCAGAGTCCCCCCCACTTTATTCCTGGGGCTTGACTTTCTTAAAGATGGTTAAAGGGTTGTTTTCAGCTTTTTACACTGCTTGAGTGATTCCTGGCATGGCTGGAACAGCTATTCACAGAAGGGTTGGCATAGCCATAGAAGAAATGGCTGAGAGGCAGGATACAAGCTTGGCCTTCTGTCTGATTTTTTTACTGCCTTTCTGGCGGCATGTGATTTTTCCTTAAATCTGGTTGATTACCTTAGGATATCTTGTGAAGTGAGTGAGACCAGCTGGTGTCTTTAAGTCATGCAAATAGATCTAATGATTGCTTGTCCTGGATAGGAAACTGTGTTTTGTCATTTCACTGAGCACAGGAGTCTCTTATCTATGGGGATTTTTCAGTCATCCAGGTCATGGCTGTCCCAAAGATGCTTTTTTCAAGAGGCAAGTTGATGTTCTTGATTTCTAGACAGTCCAGTTGCCTCTTGAAAAAGCATCTTTGGGACAGGAGTCTCTTGCATTGCTTCAGAGAGGCCAAGGCACATGATTGCTCAATGGTAATAAGTGGATTCTCCTTCCAATTTGTTTTAGTTTTCTCTCATGATAATAGGCATAGTAACATGGCACCAATTGTAGAAAGTTAGCACCCACCCCTCTCCTAGAAGAATGAAATGTTTTGAGAAATATTAAAAAGGAAGAATATATTTTCCTGGATGAGAAATGGAGAAACATGTTTTCTTAGAGGGAGAAAGCAGTCCCCACCTTCCTTAATAGCCCACAGAAGATGTCAGCACTTAAGAGATAAAGAGATAGACAGCACCAACTTAGAATAGTGGTGTTGTAACTATTATTCCAATCCGTTCAATGTAGGGCTGTAGAACTAAGTGCTAGAATCAGAACAGAGACAGAGCAAGTATCTGCCTAAATATATCTGGATTCTTCCTCTTCCTTGTCCCGCTGTTTAATTTTCCTGTAATGGACTTGGCACTTTCTTATTTTATAAATGTTTTTTTATCAAAGTGGAGGAACACACAAACTTGTGATGCTCAGCCTGATGTCATTCTAATGGTTTAGATTAAAATCACTCTCAGATTCAGTCAGCATAATTAATGGATAGGGACACATCTATCAGGATGGGATAACCTGCAGCAATCATTTAAAAGTGTATTACTTTGGAAATCATGTAATGACATGGTTGTCTGTCTCTGATTATTTCCTTGCTTGTGATTTATAGCACTTCTAGAGTCACTTAACTATTATTGGGCTTAATAATAATTAATAATAATTCAGGCAGGCTTTATATCCCTTAAATCATGTTGGCTTATGCTATGAAGTTATTGTAATTTATGAGTTTGGAACTGAACTCTTTCAACTGTTTCTTGGTTTGATATGAGTGGCAAAGTGATGGCAGAACAGACTTAATGCAAGGTCTGTGCCATTTTTCTCTAGCTTTATTGTCTTTTCATTTTTTGTTAGTAGTTTTATTGACACTTTTAATAAGCACAATAAAAACTAATACAAACTAAACTAGAAGAAAAGAAAAAAGGAAAAATTCAGAAAATACAGGGAAAAAAAGAAAAACAGAAAAGAAAGGCAACAAAGAAAATGTTAAATAAATGGCTTCCAACCTTCATCACACTGAGCATAAGCTAATATACTAATTTTTTAAATCCTCTTTTAAAGTAACAAATAAAAAATATTTTCTCCACACAGACTTTTATCTATACACAATTTAGAAATCATCTTTTTAATCCTAGTTCAGCAAAAAAAACAAACCAATTAGGAGTTACCAGAAATATCAAAGAGTTCAACTAATCAGACTTCATATTCTGTCTTTTTGCTCTGCACAGTCTTGACCTTTAAATTATTTCTGTGACATCCAGGATTTGATTTTCATCATTCTTTAGCATTTAAAATAAGTCTTTAAAGCTTTTATCAGCTTACTTTGTAAATCCCATAAAGAAGCTTCCTCCAGAATTTTTTTGTTGCAGCTGTTCTGTGTCAAGATCCTTTTCTTGATTTGTCTTCCCTGTTTAATAATTACAATTTTGTTGTCTTCCATACCTTTAAACTTTATAATATCTGTTAGGTAAAAGTTTTTAAAAGTTTTCTCACCATATGCTAAAAGTTCATCTATTGAAATCTCTATTGTTTCTGGAATATTAATTATTAATAATTCAGTTCAGTTTTAAAAAAATTGTAGCCAGCATAGTCATTTTAATTCTTTTCTGCCTGGTTCTTTACTTGCCTCTAGTGTCCATTTGCAATCTTCATAAAATTTGAGTTCCTAACAGACTTAATTCCATTTCAATCATTTCCATAAGTTTATTATTGAATTATATATTTGCTTTGCAAGTCTTACAGTAAAAATAATCAATACTTCAAAACTCTCTGGATTTCCAATCTAAAATGTTCTTAAATCAAAAACCCTTTTTTCTCCTTTGGCTAATTGCATATTATTTTAAATTCTTAAGTCACTGTTTAAATTTTCTTAAATCTGAAGAAGGTAAAACTTACCATGTGTCAAATTAAGCTTGCTGTTCTGAAGATCTCTAATATCGATAAAGTGGTTAAATTGAACATTTCCAAATGTGTTTAGAAAGTGAGTTTGGCTGGTTTTATGTCCTTATGAAAGGCCCCACCACTGTGGAGAAGAAAGATGTTGTCTCCCCTAGCTTCTGGTGCTGACACCTGCAGGAGACTGTTTTATAATCTCCTGATGAGAAATTGCCATTCAGAGCATTTGTGAGGATTTCCCAAATCGCTCCTTCTCCAGAGATTCAATGGACTGCTATTCACTGTTCTTGCTTCTTGCTATTCACTGTTTCCTTCTTCACAGTGGTCGTCACCTCCACTTGTTTGTCTGTCAGCCATATCACCAGCAGCTGTTTCATTGTCTATATTTTCACTAAGTGGACCAACTTGCACATCTTTCTGTGTCTTAAGAAAATTAATATGCTTGATTATTGTCAGTCTGTCAATGTGAATACCACCAATATAGGTTCTGCATTTTTCCTTCTCCAGGCCAGATTTAGGAAATCAAGAACTATATGATTCTAATTGGTGCTATTTGTCTCTTTACAGAAGCAGGATGAAGATGAAGCCGAAGATGAATTGGAAATTGCTATTGACAACACCGCTTTCATGGATGAATTCTTTTCAGAGGTAAAACATTGCTGAGAAAAGAAAAAGTAGCTCTGAAATTAAAGCTGGGGCTTCAGAGTAATAAAATTGTGGAACGTTGTGAGATCGTTTGAGGAGATGCAAAAACTTCAGAGGACAGAAGAGACTAATGCTGGGGGAGCCATAGGCTGCAACTAATCCACTTAATTTTCCAGGGGCTACAAAAGGTCATTGTGATCAAAAACAGTCCCTAAATTGCCTTTTTTTTTTTCAGTTTGGGAAGCAGTTTATGAATTTTTTAAGGGTGAAGATGTAAACATTTTGAATCTCAGAGGCTTCCTCCTCCCATTTCTACTGCTAATTTTGGCTAACAGCCATTTTGCCACTGAATCTGGGTGGCACAATTTCACCAAGCAAACAATTGCTTGATTCCAGTAATCCTGATTGAAACAGGGGTAGTGAGTTCCAGCTTTTTTAGCACATTGGGCAAAGGCTAGATTTTTTTTCCCCTTATCTTGTTTTTTTGCCAAAAGTCTCCAGAGTGGAGTCCATACATTTAATGTAGCGAGAGTCAAAGAGAGAATAAGGCCTTGTCCACAGGTTTTCAGCTTATCCCTAGCCTGGGAGAAAAATTAAAGAAAGAATTGGACTTGGATACCAATTCTTAAATTTCAGTTGCCGGTCTTATATAATGTCCCACTGGTTATAGTTCAGGAAGAAGAGACTTGGGAGAGCTATTTTGTTTTAATCAGAGTTGGCGGAATGCTCCTGGTTCCCATCTCATTTTTTTATTTTCCAAAATGGAAAGGCTTTGGGCAATGTATTCTCAATAGCCCTCTTATATTTCCTTGCTGTGGGCCTCTTGGAAGATCATTAAGGGACAGACAGACAGACAGACAGAGAAAGGTGGCAGGAAGCAATAAAGGAAGTAGTACAACTTCCATCACTTGCTATTTTCTTCAGCCCAGTATTTAAAAAAGAATATGATAGTCCAAACAAACTTCAGTCACCGCTCTGTTACCTTCCTTATCTCCAGTGCCTATGAAATAAAAACTAGAACCTCTGACAAAAGAAAAAAAATGACTATGTCTGGTATGTACTAAACCAGGGGTGGGCAATTATGGCTCCTTCATGACTCGTGGACTTCAACTCCCAGAAGGAGGTATAAAATAACTGGCTCAGGAATTCTGGGAGTTGAAGTCCACGAGTCATGAAGGAGCCACAATTGCCCACCCCTGTCCTAAACAATTTTTCAGCTTAAAAAAGGGTTACTGAAGCCACTCGTGGTCCATGAGCACCATTTCCCCCACCATATCAACTGCTAATACTAGGTCTGCAGCAACCTATGACAAAGGAAACAATACCTCCTTGCCTTGAGTAGTTGTTGAGGAGGATAATAATTATAATGATAGGGTGAGGCAAACTGTTGCGATGCTATGAGCAGCAAAGAGAGTAGTTCTGAATTCTGCATTAGTGTTCATGAAGCCACAAAGAGTGAATGTGAACATAATCTTTAAAATATTGCATTTAAACATATATGCCATTTGTATATATGAGTGTGGGGTAAATGGTCAGTCCTTAGTGCAAATATGTATGTCTAGATTGGTCATCTGGGAAACGGATTCTACTGATAGATCAAAATACCTTATAAGAGAGCACTTTTCAGAAGCAAAGCTCACACATTTACTGACATTACTGAAAATAATAAGAACTCTTCAACTGAATATTGATATTTTTTTTTTAATGTTTGTAGCGGGGATGGTTGGGGTAGATAGAAGATGAATTGCACTTTTGCTTGATGCAGAAGAAGGGGAAAGATCTGCCTTGTTTTGTAAAACTCACCCTTCAAGTCACTGCCTGAAGAATGAGGCAGCAACGCCATGCAATTGCCCCCAGTGAGAAGAAAGACCTCTCCACCACATGCACGATAGCCATGGCTGCTGCTATTGCTATGTTTCTGTATGAATTCCTGTAATGAAAATGAGCATTGAGCTTTGGACTGACTTGATGGAATTTGATCTTCCCTTCTTGGACCGTGGCAGGGATTCCTTCTCAGCATCTTTTCATAATTTGCAGATTGAAGAGACTCGGCAGAATATTGAGAAAATTTCAAAGAACGTAGAAGAGGCAAAAAAGCTATACAGCATTATCCTGTCTGCTCCTATCCCTGAACCAAGTGAGTAGGATGCAGTGTTCACAAACTTTTGTTTGAAAATTCTGAGCCTAAACCCTTCTCCCCAATTTTCTTTAAACATTATCTGTGTGTCAGATAGAAGTAGAAAGATGGTTGCAGCTTCTGGAAGAGGCTGAAAATTTTTCCCTCTTTATACTTGAATGGATTCATCCATACTGGGGGTGGGGAGGTGCTGTGTGTAGTGCAGTGGAGAAAGGATCTTTACTTGCTATTTTCCTAGTAGAAGAAATCTGTTTGTGTTCTGTAGAGACAAAGGATGATCTGGAGCAGCTGACAGCAGAAATCAAGAAAACGGCCAATGCTGTTCGAAACAAGCTTAAAAGTAAGAGACCTCTTCTGGGAACAGGCTGGGTTTGTTTTATTTGTATTGCTTAAACAATTACTAACATGTTATTTGTGTTGTTGTGTTGCTTACTTAGTTGTGTCTACATGCTAGATGCAAGTCCTGTGAGCATATTATGAATTCTATAGACATCTTCCTCAGTCTCTCTGCCCTCTGGACATGTGGAGTTGAAAGCCAACCCCAGTGAAGGGTGCCCAGCTTCAGGAAAAGTTTTGTAGCCATTACATGAAGGGAGGGTACTATTCTGTTTAAGTAGCAAAACCAAATCCATGTTCAAAGCTAAGAAATCACCATTAGATTTGTTCTTCCTATCTGAACAACCCACCGCTCCAAATGCTAACAAGTGACTTGAGATGTACAAGAATATAATACTGGGTTTAATTAGAAGTCATTGTAAGCTTCTATTCTTCTCAGTTTAGATCTGCATTATGTTTCCTTTGTTTTGAAATATCATAAATTCAGTCAATCTACACTACAGTACAATATTGTACTAGTGTCTCTTCTAAAATTGAATTTTTTAAAAAGCTTTTCTTTGCCTTTCCCTCTGCAATTGTTGAAAAACTTAATGTTTATTTATATGGCACAAAGAGAGTGATTTTTATCCATGCCTATATCCCTATCTAGATGAACTATTTTTAAAGTTTCTAATCACTTCTCATTGATAAAACAATCCCAAAGGGGGGATGCAATCATGAAAACAATTTAGATAAAAACATTTTGCTCTATAAACTTTCTACAAAATTCCCACATCTTAAAACCCTTAAATTAGTTTTAAATCCCTCTGAAGCAGGCCAGAACAACCAGAGTATCAACCAAATCAACAGAAGCTCCTTAAATACAACCCAAAGAAGGGATTAACTCTGCAGAATATAGCCAGAATTCCTTTCTGACTGTGATACCTCTTTATTTTTCTTGGCTGTACAGGTATGGAGCAAAATATTGAGCAGGAAGCAGCTCGATCGTCAGCTGACTTGCGGATAAGGAAGTCCCAGGTAAGTGGAACTCTACAGTGGTTGGATCACCAGCTGTTAGCAAGGGGTAAGTGAATGATACAGAATGATATGGGCAAGTCAGAACCATATTTTTTGATGAAGCAATAGTGAATTACTAGTACTGAAGCCCTTGTCCACTCATGTACATAACCCCGATTCCAATCCCAGTTGGAATTATGAGGTCTAACACGTTCAGATTCCTGGGCATATATTATGAGAATCTCTAGGGTTTAACTGTTCCAATGACCAAATTAACCAGTAGAACCCAGCTTTAATTAAAAGGGAGGTAAAGAAACTAACGGTTTAAATGTTGCAGGTGAATTACCAGATACAAAAGACCTTTTCATTTTGAAGAACTGCGGGATTGGAGCTGTTTTTAATGCTTTGACAAAAATGTAGTGATTGTAAATACCTTGAAAGTAGTTTTGGGGAACAAACAGAACTAATGATTTTTCATGTTTTTCAAAATAAAAGGAAAAAGGAAAAAATAAGTTAGCTAGAAGATATTTAGTAACTATTTTGGACACAAAGTAAGGCATATTTGAATTTTCGTTTATCAAAAAGCCAAAAATAAAACAAAGGCTGTAGATTTTATGAAATGGAACAAAAGCCAGGGTCTCTGAAGCATGACTTGTTTTTCTTATCCACCAGCATTCAGTTCTTTCCCGAAAATTTGTGGAGGTGATGACTAAATACAATGAGGCACAGGTTGATTTCCGGGAACGGAGTAAAGGGAGGATCCAACGGCAGCTTGAGATCAGTAAGGTTTTTTTTATTTGCCTTGCACATCCCTGGAGTAATGTAAGATCTTGGAAGCTTGGAAGAGAAATGGTTCTGCCTTGTTTTTAAAAATGGAACTCTTCTGATAGAGGCATTGCACCAACATTGGAATCTTCCAAAATTTTCTCGTTGAATTCTCCTTATGACGTTTCCAATCATGGGAGTCAAAATATACACCCTTTCCCAAGTTGGGAAAATGGCTCTGCACCATTTATTTGATATTGGCCATTCATCTCTCATGACATTTGAATAGCACTTGTTTTGGATACTCATTTCAATATTGCTGGACAGGTATCACCAAAAGAACGCCATGCAAACTTCATCTCAATACTTAATTTTAGTTATCTCCATCCTAAGCTGCTGATTTTTGAAAACCATTTGGCCCTTGCTCACATTTTAAACCTATCCTACCCTTTTAGCCTTAAGAAATAGGGATAGTTTTAAAATGAAAATTGAAATCCTCAAGATGAGGACTTGATAATATTAGTATATTATGTAAACCAGGAAAGTGGATGGATTCGGTGATAGTAGCAACAGATGCACCATTGGAAGACCTGAAGGTCCGGGTTAGGAAAAGACCATTATGGAGAAAAGCTACATGTGGCTTTGTCTTTAGTGCATTAATTTTTATATTCATGATCCTCTTTGCATCATACCATATAGCATTCCTGCAAATCATTTGGGTTTGTAACCCAAAACATGGTGTCATTTATAGGGTAGTCCTCAACTTACAACCATTCTTTTGGAATGTTGGAAGTTACAATGGCACTGAAAAAAAAAGGATTTATGGCTGGTCCTCTTAGAACTGCTGCTATCTATCTATCTATCTATCTATTTTCTATGCTGTCCCTGTTCCCTAGAAGGAGATTCTGGTCGGCTATTATCATTCCACTGTCATGTAATCAAAATTTGGTGTATGGCAACTGGCATGTATTTATGATGGTTGCAACCATCCCAAGATCACAGGTTTGCCATCTGCAACCTTCTCAGCTGGCTTCTGACAAGCAAAGCCAATGAGGGAAGTTGGATTCACTGAAGTGGCCCATGTAACCATCACTTGCTATGATTCACTTATCAGCCATGACAAAAATTATCATAAAATCAAGCATAACTCAATTTATCACCTTGCTTAAGCAATAGAAATTCTGGTCCCAGTGGTGGTTGTAATTTGAGGCCTATCTGTGCACAGTAACATACACCTCCATTCATGCTCTCAACCAACACACCTCTTGACATCATCAAAAATATTCACCCATAAAAAATACATTAAACAAACTGAATATCAGCACACATTCTTGGCTGTCTTCTTGCTCAGTGCTGAATCATTTGCTGAGCCTTATATATATTTTCATGTGTGGTTTATTTTCATCACAAATATCTCCTTTTTGCATTCCTTTACTAAACTTCAATTCTGTTTATACAAAATGCACACTCATTCAAACCTGTTGAATGTTTTCTGTAAATTAGTAAACGTATATTAATCATATTATTCCTCACATTAAAATTAATATTTTATCTGATTTTTCTTTTTTATTATTTTCATTTCATACATTTTGGATGTGCTTTTATGGAACAATAAATTACAACAGAATAATGATTGTTTATAAGTCATTAGCGTAGTTAAGAATTACATTTCCCTCTGCCTGGATCCGAGAATAGAAAGTGCAAACTTAATATTATTATTGTGTGTTATTTCTTACAATGTGCATGAACATGTTCATTCATATTATAAAAATTGATTCTCTCTTTTCCCTGGGATGCAGCTGGAAAAAATACAACAGACGAAGAACTAGAGGAAATGTTAGAGAGTGGGAATCCATCGATATTCACCTCTGGGGTGAGTATGTGAAGCAGGATGGGGGGCTTTCATAAGAAATAACTTTTCTATCCTAAATGCTGATGATTTGCAAGAAGGATGGTTTGGAGTTTTTTTCCCTAATGGCATTAAATGTTATTGACTGTAGCAATAGGATGAATGAGTTGGATGGGAAGTGAAAATGATCTGTCTGTCTGTCTGTCTGTCT
>JAEANM010003332.1:0-22601 GCA_017656035.1 Myanophis thanlyinensis
TGCTTAGTTTATTGGAAAAAATGTTGCTTAATGCTTAGCTTTTCGTTGGGCTGATTCCTGCTAGTAACTAGTTCGACGGGCCGGGTTAAAAAGCCTAACGGGCCGGATGTGGCCCGCGGGCCGTAGTTTGCCCATGTCTGTTCTAGACCATACCATTACTCCAGTTTGACTGGAATTGCTGCAACATTATTTTTTAAAAAAGCATTATGAGTAATAATTAAAACTTTAATTAATTTAATTTTTAAAAAAATAAAACAAGATGCAAAGGTGAAGGTAACAGAGATGAGGATGTTGAGGTTCTCTTTAGGAGTGACCAGGAGGGGCAGGATTAGGAATGAGCACATCAGAGGGACAGCTCAGGTTGGCTGTTTTGGGCACAAGATCAGAGAGGCCAGATTGAGATGGTTTGGACATGTGTAGAGGGGGGGGGAGAGTGGCGATATTGGTAGAAGGATGCTGGAGATGAAGCTGCCCGGCAAGCAGTCAAGAGGAAGGCCAAAGAGGAGATATATGGATGCATTGGTTTCCAACAAGTTTCTGATTCCAGTTCAGAATGGAATAATATGATATTATGATAATATATGATTATGATAATAATTCAGAATAATGCTATATAAAACTTATATGTCTTGGGTCTGGCTTATCTATGGACTATGTTCTTCATATAGTATTGGAGTGAAGGAGTAGCTCAGAGACAGGATCTGCATAGCATCTCCCTCCAGAGATCAAGTTGTCACCAATGTTATTTATGCTTAGAAAAACCATGAGGACTCTATCCTTTCAATAAGCACATGGAGCCCGAGCAAGTCCCAACAGTTATTAAGATCAGTTATTCTTTTAACTCTTTTTGGTAAAATATGTTTTAATGATTATGTCCCATGTATTGTTTTAGATGTTTTTAAAAATATAAATCAAGCGAATCAACGAATGTGGCAAATGAAAAGCTATGACGGCTGGTATTTCTTACGACTGTAGGCCACCACATCTGGAGGATGCTGAATTAGGGAATGTTTCTCTATATCTTCATTGTCACAAAGACCATAGCAGCTAACATGTCTGGAATACTAATTATTTTTAAACGGATCATGATGGCTACTAGAATTCATCTAATGTTGGTTTTCCCTGAAGGAAGTTTTTCTGCACTGAAGAAGCTCATCATTTTTAAAAATGATAACCCAGGCAAATTGGCTCACTTTTTTCCTATTATAATTACAAACTTTGGGATAAGGGATACTTAGTTTATCACAAAAAAAATGTTTTGTGAATGGATGGAAATGGAAACTTAAAAATAGCTCATGTGAATGTGACTCTCTCATAGTTATGTAGATATAACTATGAAATGGACTATCACTGGCGCCGCTCATTTGCTAATGTTTATCCCAAAGCAACTGATAATGGCTGTTTATGCTGAATGCATAGCAAGTGGAACATCACATTATGAAGTCATAGTTAGTTCATAGAATGATGCATATTGAATTTTCTTTCATGTGAAATGAATAGGGACATAAAAGGCAGTGCAATGAAACATCTATTGTACTCACAGTGTGATGTGAAATGTGTACTTCTTTAATATTTGTAAGCAGGAGATGGTACAGGAAGATCATGAGTTTTACAATAGCTGTAAAAATACATGTTCTTAACAACCAATACCATTTCATTTGCATGCCAACTAGCTGATTTGCTTTGTTAGTCCCACTTAATGCTAATAAACGTGCATGGTTTCCAATGTTGTTTTTCATTTTTGTATGTTCGAAATATTGACAACAGTAAATTGCTTGAAGAAAGTAGACATCTGATGTGATCCTTCACTTCTTGTCATCTTATTGGTTTGCTTGTTTTCTATGATCTCATCTTAGTAGAAAACACAATCTAATCGATTTTGTGATTCTGAAATGTCATAACGTCGGTGGAAAGATCCCAAAACTTTATTAATCCAAGTTTGTATAAATAATGTGTGCCTTTCCCTAACAGCTAACTTGATAGTGTCACTAATTTAAAAAAGGGTTAGGATTGGAGTGTGAGTCATGCATTCAATGCTAGAAGCAGTCATCACATTCATGGGGTGTAATATCCCAGTAGGTCTATCCAATGTCACCATCTATTTATAAGTCCACTTCATCCATTTTTTCCTTTTTTTAATAAACTGTATATGTTTTACTCTGATTTCTACTTTTTCCACAAAGTAAGCAAATGTAGATGCAGTTGAATCTAACTTGGAACATGTTTGCAACCTAGCTAGACAAATCTGTTTGGAGGAGTACAAAGCAAATTTGCAGATAAGTAGAAAATTAAAAGGCATCAATATTAGTCCATTGAGATATGAATGGGTTCGCTGAAAAATGCTTCTGAATGAAATTCTTAAGTATTCCACCATGGCATCACAGATGGAGGAAATACAGTGTTAGCAGCACATTTCCTCTGCTAAATCTATTATTACTCTACATTATTTAGATAATCCTTTACCAGCCTATTTGAAAATTGTGGGAGTTGGAGAAGATTGATGAAGGATCCCAGCTGAAATTATTTTCATCTGCTCCAACCTTTTGTAATTTGAAAGTTTTTGCAAAAAATGTCCTTTTATCAACATCTACTGATGTTTCCAGTGAATGATCATTATGCATATTTATTTTTCTCTGTTTAAAAAATTAAAACATTAATATTCCAAATGTGTCCACAGAATTCTTATATTTAGAATAGAATAAGTTGGGAAGGGACCTTGGAGGTCTTCTAGTCCAACCCCCTGCTTAGGCAGGAAACCCTACACTATTTCAGACAAATGCTTATCCAATCTTTTCTTTAAAACTTCCAATGTTGGGGCATTCACAACTTCTAACTGTCAGGAAATTTCTCCTTAGTTCTAAGTTGCTTCTCTCCTTGATTAGTTTCCACCCATTGCTTCTTGTCCTGCCTTCAGGTGTTTTGGAGAATAGTTTGACTCTCTCTTCTTTGTGGCAGTCTTTTAGAACACTGTGATCATGTCACCGCTAGTCCTTCTTTTCATCAAACTAGACATATTTAGTTCAAGCAACCATTCTTTATATGTTTTAGCCTCCAGTCCCCTTTGTTTGTTTTTCTTTCTTTTATAGAGAAATTGAGCTCTTGATTTTATAGTGGCAACTTGTACAATTGTCTCCAACAGAGGAGATTCATAGGAGGATAGAAAGCAAACAATTTTAGCACTGGAAGTAATTACCCTGCTCTACTCTGCCTTTACTAGGTATCACTTTGAGTACTGCAAACAGTTCTGCGCACCTTTAAAAAAAGACATTGATGAACTGGAGCAAGTCCAGAGAAGACCTATCAAGATGGTGAAAGGGCTCCTGGCAAACAGGTCCTACAAGGAATGCTTAAAAGTCTCAGAAGAGATGATTGAGATGGATACAATAGCTGTCTTTAGATATCTGAAAGGTAGCCATACTGGTATTGTTCAGATTTATCCTCACATGCTCACAAGTTGAAACTAGAAAGAATGCAATGAAAAATGTAGTACAGTCCTTGGGAAGAGCATCTTGACAATAAAAGCTATTACTCAGTGGAACAGATTACTGCATGAAGTGATTTCTGTCCCTTTACTAGAGGTTTTCAAACAGAATGGATAATTGTCTATCTATGGGAATGATTTGAATCCTGCAGTGTGCAGGAGGTATGACTTAACGCTTCTTAGGTATCTTCCAACTCTGTGATACTGTGAAGTCTGATTGATTGATTGATTGATTGATTGATTGAATTTGTGAAGCTGCCCCTCTCAAAATGTGTAAGTTTCCTTGGTGAGTTTACAAATTTTAAAACTGGGTATCTTCATAATGAATCAATCATAATGACCTAAAGCAGGATGGGCAAAAGGTCTGATGTCTCCAAATTTGTCATCTGGCAGGATGCCAGCAAAATCAAGAATGGGGAAGAAGTAGCATGAAAGTCAAAATCCAGTGTGCCTGTCACTAGGCTGGAAAGCTACCAATCTCCTAATGGCAACATCTGATTTAATGTTTAGACTTTCTAGAATCTTTCCGGTGGCAGTGAGCCCTTGGTTGTAATCCTGTTGATGTCTGAAAGGGGGGTTGCATTTCACAATAATGGAAGAAGGAGAGAGAGTGTGCATGTTCTGCCCTTTTGTGAGTGAATGGCAGTTATAGTGATGTCGACTGCAGTGCAGTGAAACATAGGTTTCGCTGCCACTCAGTCACAAAGAGACCCCTGCTGGCATGTTGTTGTGCTTGTTAAGAAGATTTTGCAACTTGACATAAAAGGAGAGCTATGCGAAGACCAAGAAAAACTGACAGCTTTGAAGATTCCCTTGTTGTCAGGCTTACTACTGGCTACAAGAGAGTTTGTTTACCACTGTACTTTCTCTGCTTATTCATTCATCTTGCCTCTTTCACTGATAATTTCCATTCAACATCAAAATGCAATGGAGCAAAATATTACATTATGGCACGGGATTATTTGAGAACGGAGCAAGAGTTGGAAATCTTTGTGTTTGTCTCTTATGTCTGGGGGAAAAAAAGCTTAGTTTTTATTATCACACAAAGTCAGAGCATTTTTTAAATCAGATGCATTTCAGAATTATTTCCTGATTGTGATTTTGGGAACCAGTGGAATTAATCCATAATGAACAAGCATTAAATGTGGTAAAGGTTAGATGAGTTTGGGAGGTTGTCATGACAACAGTAGAACAGTAATAGGCACAATTTTATTTATTGCTTTAAGTTGTATCACCGCTTGATCCTCCAATAAGTCAGTTTCTATAAAGTAAACATTTTTAGAGAGAACCAACATGGTTAACAATTTGACTTTGAAATTAGGATGTAGGCACCTCAGACCTGTGATAGTGAAGTTTCCTAACAAATGTCCCCATGGGTATCTGTCTTAGTGCTTGCCAGGATCCTATTGTATCTGGAAAAAAAATAATTTATTAGTTGTACTCAGCCCTCTATATTCTAGGGAAACCAAAGAGGAAAGGGGGGACAGTGGAACACATTGTCTCTTTTTATGCTTGTTTTGATGTTGTGACCTGAATACAAATTGGCAAAGCTTTGTTGTGACAGTATTTCATCATGTTTGCATCATCATAGTTAGAAGCAATTGCCTATGGTGGTAATTGTACAATGTGTAGCATTCCCTAATAATGGTAAAGACAATACTAGTCTTTGGCTAGTATTTCACAAGTGAAACTAAAGCTGCTTTACTTGTTTCTGTGCAAGCTAAGCTCATACACACGTAACACTGGAGAAAGAGAGACAATGAGAATTTGTAAGATCCGAACTGTGTTCTGAATTTCTTAGCGAATAAATGATGGTAGCAGGAATCCTATTTGATTACAGTCTTCTCACATGAGACTATAGTTTGGGTATTTTTAGTTGTTTTATCATATGCTGTCACTCACAGCACTCCTTCGTTGGATTTTAAAAAGTAAACATTCCACGCTACTTTAATAATTAGGATATTTCATAGTTTTGGACATTTCTTCCAAATTTGGATGCACCTTTTCATGAAGTAGAAGTCTTTTCTTTCTCTCTTGTCTTTCTTGTCACGTGTGTGTGTGTGTGTGTGTGTGTGTGTTTGGACCTTTAAGTCAGTTTTGACTCCTGACAACTGCCAGGATAAGTCCCTGGAGTCTTCTTGCAAGGTTTTTTAGAAGTATTTTGTCATCACCTCCTTCCTAGGGCTGAGAGAGAGGGACTACAAGATGGTTCTGATGCCTGAGAGAGGCCTCACTCTCTTAGAACTCACTCTCTCTGTTTGTACCTGATAGAATTGGTACCCCAAACTGGTTTATTGATTATGTACATAAAGAAAAAAGTAGTAGTGTGATTATGAAACCAGCATAAAGTTTGGACCACTGTAAAATTTAATAGACCACGTTTCTGCAGCAAAGAAAGAATGAAGATGACATTTAATTTTACATTATCCAGATATCATCAATACCAAGGAATGCTTTTGAAGAGCTGAAAGGTGGGTCCCAGTAATTTGGGATAATCCAGCAGTGCTAATGCCCTCCTTTGGCCTTTGCATATATTTTCTCCAAGGGTATTGTTTTGTCCAACCTCAAGCAGCGGCCAATTTATATTTAATAGTACCCCTGTATGGGGTGATTGCCAGTGATCACAATACTTGTACTACTGCTAATAAACCAATTCTATCGTGTAATGATATTAGAGAGCTCCCATCAAAGATCATTTAGTCATTCATTTCTAAATGTTTTGTCAGATGCTAATATTTTCTTGTATTTATTTATTTGGAGAGAGAGAGAGAGAACATAGACAAATGATAGATAGATAGATAGATAGACAGACAGACCCACTTCAGAGTGATATATTAGAAATAATTTATCTAAAGCATAGATCTTAGTTCAACATCCTTTAGAGTTCTTTAGAATTGTGCAGTGTTCTTAGGAAAAGAATGTGTAAACAGGGAATGATATTGGAAAATGCAATAAAGATAGTAAGGATTTGGAACACAAAACTTCTGAAAATCAGTGATAAATGTACTGTGAACAAGACAGTCATTTCAAATGTGCAAAAAGCAGCTGTAAACATCAGAGTTTTACTCGACTGCTGTCTGAAAATAGGGTCAGAAGTTGAACTAATGGGTTGAAGATAGTTTTGAAAAATCAGTATTTTCCATGTTGGGAAAAAAGGAGTAATAAGTGAAGTCGGTGCTGCATTTTACAAAGGACAATTTTCTCTTTAAAAGTGTTCCCTATTTGAATGGCTGTCAAATGAATCTTCTGTTTTAAGGCTTCTTCCATTTGGAGGTCTGGTTTAAAAATAGTAACAATTTTTAAAACAGTTTTATTGAAAGTTTTTACAAAGAACATAAAAAATATCACAAAGAGTAAAAGCAATAAAGAAAAAAGCAAAAGAGCATAAAGAAAGAAATGGAATGAAGAGAGCTTCTGATTTCATTTGAAGCAAATATAAGTATACTTGCAAAATTATCTCTTACTCTATGATTACTCTATGATTTCCTTTCTCTTATTCAGTTTTTTTTTCTAATCACCAAAACCACAAATCACAGGTACATTTTCTGTTTTATGCAAAAATTCTATATAGGTTTTCCAGTCAGCCAGAAATATAGACATTGCTTTTTCTCTAAAGTATTGATGCAGTTGTCCTATACAGTATAAGAAGAACATTCCATGACTTTCAGTCCCAAAATAAAAATCCCCAATTTCAATTATACATTCACCTTTAAAAACTTATGAATTAATACATTAATTTGTACCTATTTTCTAAGCTGTTTTACATGTCCATCAAGCATGATAAAATGTCCCTTCATGTTGTTCACATTTCCAGCAACGATCCAAAGTGCCTTTATTACCCTCTAGACCAGGGGTGTCAAACTGGCAGCCTGTGGGTCAGATGCGTCACACACAGGCCACGCCCAGGGAAAAATGTTGAGATATGACACGTGACAGCAACATGGCACCCATTTGACACCTGTGCTCTAGACAATTTCTCTGGTGACAAATACCAATAATATTTAGCCTAGAAGACCTCCAAAGTCCCTTCCAACTCTATGATTCTATGACAAATTATTTTATAAAAATTCTCAGACTAGAACATAATATAAATTTCAACCATTTCAACCACATATTTTCCTGTTGGTCAACTGGTACATCATAGCCAGACTTCTCAGCCCATTTTAATCCATTTCAGCAACAACATTTTAGTGATAACATAGTCATCATAAGTATATAATTCTATTTAAAACTCGGCCTTATGTTGTTTAAACCGTAAAATATTTTATCCATTTTAAACCTTTTTGTTAATTGCACATAAGCAAATTATTGACAAATGTATCCTTCTGTTGTCAAATCTCCTCTTCATTTCATTGCACATTACAATCCTCTTGAGAAAATTCTAATATATGCTCTCTTGGCATCTGGCTGACTGAACCAAACCGAAAAGCACCAAACACCCCATTTTGTACTTAACATTTTGTAAGGAAAGAGATGGGGAAATACCTTATGTACAGTGCAGTACTGAAGCAGTCCCTTAGAAGTGCTACTTTTTGGTGTTATGATTACAAAAGCAACAGAACCTCTTGCTATGAATCACTTTGCCATGTGCAACCTTATCACAGCACACCATCTCTGCTAAATTCCTGGGGATTGAAATATAGACAAGAAGTGAGAGTAGGTAATAACCAAGCCCAACTGAACAACAAATAATATCTCTTCATTTGCGTTTTAAATCAGCACCCATGCTGTGGCACTATATTATCTTTATGTTTCTGGGGGAGAGGGTGGTACAAATTTCATGGTCCCTGTAGGTGGGAATATGCACACTTTGAAGGATCTCTGTTGTATCATTGGTTGATACAATAACCAATAGTCTGCTTCGATGCTGTGAACACAGTATTTCAAAAAGGGACAGAATTGCAATGAAGCTTTCATGTCATTGTGTGGGGGCTGTTTAAAAGGAAAGGTGTCTCAAGGAAATAGGGAAACTTAAATTATGGAGCAGGGATGAGAGAAAGTGCTTATACTGTAGGAGCAGGGGGTAAAATTGGCATTGCCATATATTTGGCTGCTGTTGCTATGTACTCCAATTGAAGAAAAGTAAAGACACGTCATTATTTACAACTTGGGCATTTGGGGGCAAGGTGAACAAATGTTATGATTGTCGGATTATGCTAATGTCTCGTTTTGTCTTATATTTGTCTTATATTTGTATCAGACAGCAGGACACAACTCCATAGTTCCAGCAACATATGATGCTATCTTCATATACTTTACGTGATATTATTGCCTTGTGATGAACACCACTAATTCCCGATCAACTTATTTCACTATCTTTAACAGAATATCCTATTGGTAATTTTCCCCATTGGGAGTAAACATATAACAGTCAGATAGCATGGCTAAAATGTTGAACTGACCATGAAAAGACCCAGTCACAGAAGATCAATTGGGCTATTCACTTTCGCACAGCCCAACCGACTTTACATGATTGTTATGGGAAGAAATTGGAGAAGGAGCACTATGTATAATGCCTTCTTGAGTTCATCAGTGAAAAGTCGGAATCAAATTGATGCTCCGTTGTAACACCCATAGGAAGAAGGATAGAGAGGAATATTCATCTTCTTATACAGTGGACCTGGCTTAATAGCAATTTTGCTCTAGGTTTTGTGACCTAGAGGGAAAAAGATGCTTGTAATGGAAAAATTCAGAAGAAATATGTGTTTTATTCATACAATCAATAGCCTTTACTTAGAAAAATGTTTAGTGCTTCAGATCTCTTTAAACACTGATTATTCCGAAGTCCCAAAATTAAATGTGAGACGTCTTGATTTACAAGGCTTAAGTAATTAAATGTGGAGAGAAGTTTTCCTGAAACCAGCTGTTACTTTGTGTTCCCAGAATCTGCTTGTCTACATATTATACTCCAAGACAGAAGTGTTCAGAAGAGCCAATTATATTTTTTTTTTGCAGTGGATTAGAAAATTATCTGAGGTTAAACTACAAAATCCATGCAGCATTTGGGCAGATGAAGTATAACAAACAACATTTGGTCAACAACAGCGTACTAGGAAAAGATCCTAAACATTGTTTCCACATATGTAATATAAGTGATCTTGACAGTACAAACCAAGTTACTTTACCAATAATAATCAGTGTAAAGGAAAAAAAACCCAAATACTTTAAATCATCCTCTTTAATATTATCATGGATTTAGTACATTCAGTGTTTGATCATTTAAGAGGCTTCTGTTGATACTTAACTAAATTTAGTCTACAGAAGAGAGCCGAATTTAAAATGATTTCCCTCTAAGAAGGGAAAGTAAACAGGAAAAAAATAGGGATAAAGAAGCATCCTATCTTATCAGCACAGACTCTGAAACTGCATCCAAACCCAGACCTCTTGCTAATAAATATATATGAAGCACACATATACATCCAAGTGTATAAATTCTAGCAGATGCACTTTAAAAATGAGGGCCTGGCAACTTCAAACTATTAATATTAATTGCATTCATAATAATTAATTTAAATTGTCTCTAAAAATAAGAAAGCCCATTTACTGAAAGCTGCCCAGGGTCTACTGAACCAGGGAGCTTTAATAAATTTAAATAAATAAATAATGAAGCCATTTCCTCCCATCAGCTTACTATATGTTTGAACTCTCTCACACACACCACACGTGTGTATGTATGTGTGATATATATATATGCAGGTCTAGGTCTTTTCGGGTCTTTTCCCGTGTAAGTTTCAGAGTCTTTTTGCAACGTTTCGGCGAGATCCCACTCGCCATCTTCAGGCTGGTGCCTTCTGCTTCAAGTCAGGGCAAGAAGTTCACAAGCATAGACACAGGCACACATTCCCAATCTCATTATTCAACAGAAGCTGCAAATTATAAACCCTGTTTCAGAGTTTTAAAAAGAGTAAACATTTGCTGGAAAAGTTATAGGGAAGAGACTCGCTCTTCCCAATGAGATTTCTGTGGCAATTTTCACCTCCTGACTATTCACCATTTTCTCACCATATCTTATAATTAGAACTTATAAAACAACTCCTCCCAATTCACCAGAGATTATTTAGAGATGGGAAAAGCCCAAGGATGAAAGACAATATTATTTACAATATAATGTATTCATGATGCATGCTTATTCTGGACAAGGGAAAGGATGTTCTTGGTAAGGTAAAGGTAAAGGTTCCCCTTGCACATTTGTGCTAGTCGCTCCCAACTGTAGGGGGCAGTGCTCATCTCCGTTCCTAAGCCAAAGGGCCAGTGATGATGATTCCATGGTCATATGGCTGGCATGACTAAACGCCAAATTTGCACCTTCCCACTATGTGGGAATATGTGGTCCCTATTTTTCTACTTGCATTTTTACATGCTTTCAAACTGCTAGGTTGACAGAAGCTGGGGCAAGTAACAGGAGCTCACTCCGATATGCAGCACTAGGGATTCAAACTGCCAAACTACTGATCTTTCTGATCAACAAGCTCAGCGTCTTACCCACTGAGCCACTGCGTCCCCTACAATTCTTGTTCTTGTTAGCCTCACCCAAATCATGAAATAATAAGTTGTCCTCTTTTGCTCTTGCTTAATTCCACTGTTTAATAAAAATTGTTCCATCCAACTTTTATCTGATCAAGCAGATGATGTATGATGTGCTGGGCCGTAGCACTGTGCTTTGATTGTGTTTTGTCTATTATTTTGTATTGCTGTTTTATTAGGTGGCTGATATTTTACATCACACATTACAGTTTTATTATCTGTTTCTAGTATTCCTGAAGGATGTAAGCCATTTGAGTGGAATATAAATCCCTGGAGAGAAACATCTGCAGTGACTGTACAATAAGGTATTGGTATCATGCATACCATTCACCTTTGAAACAAACTTGGCTTGTCTCAAGAAAAGATTTTAATGTTGTGAAAATATGCTGTGATGCCTTTTAAAGTAAATTGAAGAGCTACAGCTACCCCAAGCAAGGAAAATACAGATATAACTGCTTAGTCAACAGGCAGTTAACATTTACTCATCTCAAAAGCTAAGCAAAATAAGGCATGATTGATACTTAGATGGAAGACAGTCTGGAAATCAAGAACTATGGAGCTGAAAAAGATTCTAGAAATCACTACAACCTCTCTTCTCATTCATTCATTCATTCAGAAATGTATATGGCTATCCTTAAATAAGTAATGGATGGCTAATAACCAATACAAAAGAAAAAACAACATGTAAACCAAAAAATACTATTCCAAAACATCATAATTCAATATCCAAGGGTCTGTTCAACTAACTTACAGCACAAGAACATACATACTGGGTTCCACTAACATCCTGTATGGGGAAAATCAGTTCTTAGATAAATAGAATTGATTAAGTCAAATTGATATACAGAGATATAAAGCCAAAGTTTGTTACCTTATTAGAACCATTCCACTGATTTGCAATGGGAAATTATTCTTTCTCTTGACACCTGGTGTTTACAAGTTGCCACATCCTCTTGATTTATGTAAGATGTTTTCAGGTTTTACTCCTTTATTTTTCCCTTTTGATTTCTAAAGGAAACAGATGCAGGAAGCAAAAATGGTCATAAGTCACTTTTTTCAGTGCTGTTGTAACTTTGAACGATCACCAAATGAAATGTTGTAAGTCGAGGACTTTTAGTCTCTCTTGCCTTTCTGAGGTATACTGTATCTTTGCTGGGGGAAGTGTCACTATTCTTTAGGAGGAGTTAGAAGAAACTGGACAGTCACTTCTCTGAAATGGTATAGGACCGTGATGGCGAAACTATGGAATGGGTGTCACAGGTGGCACATAAAGCCATCTTGCTGGGCACACAAGCTGTCAGCCAACTTACCTCCAGCTGAGCATGCACATGCGATTGCACATGCACACATGTGCAATTGCAGAGACCCAACTGGTCTTCAGGCATCCGCTGTGCATGTGTGCAATTGTAGTAGGAAATCCAGCTGGTCTTTGGAGCTCTCCTGTGCATGCACACACAATTGCTCCTGTGTGCATGAGTGCCTGCGTGCAGCATGTGTGCACTGCACATGCAAAAGCTGCATGCATGCGCAGGTGGCATGGTTGCACATACAGCGCATATGGAGGGGCTGCACACAAGTGCAGATGGCACGCGCAAAGCATGTACTTTTTGGCACTCGGTAAGTAAAAGGTTCACTACCACTGGTATAAGATCTCCTTCTTAAGCCAGGGGCCTGGACTAGAAGACCTCCAAGATTTCTTCCAGCTCTATTCTGATTCTGATTCTAAAGAGTTCCATCAGCAGTTTAAGAAATGCTGCAATAAGCCTTGATTATTTGCTTTGGGCCCTGGGTTTGACTTCATATTGGTCCTTATACTGGATGAAAAGACAGTCCTTCACAGGCTTCTTACTATATTTCATGGGTGCATCCTTACTTCATTGATTTGTATAAAGCCAATTTTTTTTCTTTGAAAAAATATAACAAATGTAAGATGGCTTGTGATTTCTTAGTGGAACTGATTACTTTTCTTCTTTCTTTTGCAGATTTTGGCCATTATTTCCATCATGTTCATTGTGCTCTCTACAATTGCCTTGTCTCTAAACACTCTTCCTGAGCTTCAGGATACAGATGAGTATGGAAATCCTACTGATAACCCTCAGCTAGCCCATGTAGAGGCAGTGTGCATCGCATGGTTTACAATGGAATATCTCTTGCGTTTCCTCTCTTCTCCTAAGAAATGGAAATTTTTCAAAGGACCACTAAATGCCATCGACTTGTTAGCAATCTTGCCCTATTATGTCACCATCTTCCTCACAGAATCTAACAAAAGTGTACTTCAGTTCCAAAATGTCCGGAGGGTAGTCCAGATATTTCGTATCATGAGGATACTCCGTATTCTAAAGCTGGCCAGGCATTCAACTGGTTTGCAATCTCTGGGATTTACATTGAGGAGAAGCTACAATGAACTTGGGTTACTTATTTTGTTTTTGGCCATGGGCATTATGATCTTTTCAAGCTTAGTGTTTTTTGCAGAAAAAGATGAGGAAGATACAAAATTCAAGAGCATACCAGCATCGTTCTGGTGGGCAACAATAACTATGACAACTGTTGGTTACGGAGACATCTACCCTAAGACTCTTTTAGGTAAGATTGTTGGTGGGTTATGCTGTATTGCTGGAGTCTTAGTGATTGCCCTTCCAATCCCAATCATTGTAAATAACTTTTCAGAGTTCTACAAAGAACAAAAAAGGCAGGAAAAAGCCATTAAGCGGAGGGAAGCCCTTGAAAGAGCCAAAAGGAACGGAAGCATTGTGTCCATGAATATGAAGGATGCTTTTGCACGTAGCATAGAATTGATGGACATAGTTGTTGAAAAAAAAGGAGAAAATGCAGGCAAAAAGGATAAAGTTCAAGACAATCATTTATCTCCAAGCAAATGGAAATGGGCCAAAAGATCAATCTCTGAAACTAGCTCCAATAAATCTTTGGAGACAAAGGAACAAGGGTCGCCTGAAAAAGCTAGGTCTTCCTCCAGTCCTCAGCATCTGAATGTTCAGCAACTGGAAGACATATACAACAAAATGACTAAAGCTCAGTCACAGCCAAACCTCAATTTAAAGGAGACAGCTCAACCCAGCAAGCAAAAAGAAGAACTAGAAATGGAAGCCATTCCTGGCCCAATGGTCCCTTTGTTGACTACTCGGGCAGATGGAATAATTGACATGAGAAGCATGTCGAGCATTGATAGTTACATAAGCTGCATGACTGAATTTCCTGAAGCTGGGAGATATTCTCATAGCCCACTGACAACACTGACCAGCAAAGGTGGAAAACTTCCCCTTCAGGACCCCTATAGACTGGAAGGAAGTGGGTCCAAATTCATGGAAATAAAACCAAATCTGGAAAGTGGCCATTGCTCTACCTTTTTCATAGAGAGCCCCAAAAGTTCAATCAAACTCATCAATCCTCTAAAACTGAGGTCTCTAAAGGTTAATTTTATGGAAGAGGATGCTGTGGTGCCAGCAGCTTCAAATGTCCTAAGAATATACCCAGATACCATCAAGAACAGGGGAGCTACAGGTGCTGCCACAGATAGTTCTGGATATTCTGATCGGTCTCTGATGAGTCCAGAAACTTCTGTTTATACGACTGCAAGTGCTAGAACCCCTACAAAGTCACCTGAGAAGCAGACTCCAATTGTTCTTAACTTCCATGATGCCGGCATTCATAAATATATCGATGCTGACACAGATGATGAAGGTCAGTTGCTGTATGACTCAAGCCCCCCGAAAGCCACTTCAGGACATACTAGCCCCAAATACAGCACTTCTCAGAGAGGCTATCTAAGGCAACGAGATAATGTTTGTAAGCCAGAGAAGGACCGCTTAGCAACTGCTACTTTGTCCTCTACACCCAAGCTTTTAGGGCAAAATTGCCTATATTCCATGGAAAATATCACTGGAAGAACCCATGGTAACCAGGAAACTATCAAACTAGATAATCATATTTCACCTGAGGTTCACATATTACCAGGTGGAGGAGGAGGACATAGTAACAAACATGATCAAAATATCTGATCGGTACTGCAGAATGTTGGTTAAGCAACTGACAGGAATGCCTTTACACTCGACACACAAAGAAAAGATTCTGCATGGCATGAACGTTTGACTGAACAAGCCACCTGTTTTGTAAAAATCAGAAGGATGTCTTGAAATGGGATTAAGGATAATACCTCCTCTGAATCTACTCCAAATTCTGACTCCAACCACACGACAGTTGTTAAGTAAAAATTGACGTTTGTGCACATCTTGATCATAAGTTGATCTTCTTTCAGCTTCCTTTACAGAAGTCAGTGTGACCAATTCTTCCATTCATTCACTCCTTTAACATAGACCTCTTTTATGGCAATACCAGTATCTGAATTGCATTGTCCTCTTAAAGTGATCTAGACAGCTATAGTCAAATACTGGAACAAATGGTAGATGTGATCAGAAACGCAACACTTTATGCTTAAAGGTAACTATTCCAAACATCCCCATCCATGCCTTTTTCTCTGATGAATACAAGGTCTGAAGACGAACAGGGCTCGGGTAGGCTTATTAAACCACAAATGCAGTGAATTGAGAAATAAACTTTTAGACATTTCTCTCTGTATTTCTAGATGCATTAAAATCTATTTTTTTATTTTTAAAAAAAAAATCAGCAGGGTGAGTTGCACCACTTGTACTAAATCCAAAATATCCCTTCAAAGTTACATGTAAAAAGAAAAAAAAACTGACTCTGCTAAAAAGTCATACAAAATCCGAGATCAGGGATGTAGTTCTTTAACTTGGGATTAGGAAGGTAGTTTTCAAACTTAAATATGGTAAGATGTTTAAAAAAAAGAGATTTTCATACTTTTTTATGAATGGATGTTTTTATGTATTCTTGAAAATAAATAAATCAGGTGGATCTAATCTTTTGTGTGTTGGGGAAAGGTATCCTGGAAGGTATCAGCCAAACCTCAACAGTTGGGAAACTAAGGAACAATGGCAAAACAACAACAACAAAAGCCAGAAATGGCAGCCTGAACCAAGAATCCATATTAGCTTTGAGAACAATTCCAGCACAAAAGAAATTAAGTATTGTTGGAAAGATATTCTATTTCTTCTCCCTGAATTATTTGCACATCGTTGAGAAGGGAGGGGAAGTGAGTTACACCCAACCTGTTCACTAAGCAACAAGTTTATTTCTACCACATTTTGCACTTAAATAATGTAGAATGCAAAAATATGCAAGTTATAAATACATAAATATGCAAAAAAAAGTTATTTCCAAGGAATGGTCCTCCTGCCATCTGGAGTGGTATACCTCAAGATAGGCACTTCTGGAATTTAACAGTAGGAAGGAGGGTATAAATATCAAGAGAATAAAGGCCATGATTTTAACACATTTCCATTTTATTTTGAAATAGGTCGTTTCTGACAAAAACACAAACAGCTACACCAGCTTGGATTTATAATTCCTACTATTTCATTTTGCTGGTATTAACAAAGCACTTTATGTTAATGTTGTGACAAAGGTGGAATCCAGAAGAACAGAGAATGTATTTTTAAAACACTAGCACTTTAAAAACAAAACACTCTCTTATTTGTGCCTCGTCACATCTGTGATTTGTTACCCACCTGGTAACAAGCTGCATGATAACTGTGATGATAACACATAATGTTTGTCCTTTGTTACTGTAATATAGTGTAACATTAAGATACCTGCACACCTATAAAACCTTTGAAAGCTTGACTTCTTTTTGTAGAATAGTGCACTCTTATACAGGGGGCAAAGTGATGTGGGGTCTAGCCAGTCTAAAGGGTAGGTATCTTAATTCATGGCCCTTCAATGTTGACCAAGGAGCACATATGAAAGGGTAACACAAAGTCAGTGTGACCTGAAGCTCAGAACAGCCTAATTCAAAAAAGTACTGAGGAAGTAAAGCATCTTTTTCTTTTTCTATTTCATTCCCTGAGAAAAGATTGACAAAGATGCATTTAACTTGATTGCCTGTGTCAGTAGACAGAAAAACTTTTTAATATAAGCTATTTATTAAAAAGGAAGGTAGGAATGGAGGCCTTAGGGAGAAAAAAAACATTGTACCAGATTTTCACAGTTTGGGAACATTATAAGTAGAGTGCCATGCACTTATCTGTCATGAGTAATTACATTACAGGACTTGGCAAACTGAAATGGATCTCTGTAAATAATGCACTGCATCCATGAAAACAACTACCCGTCACTTGTCAAATCAGCATTTTTTCTGGTGTCAAATAGCTGTTGATCTTGAATGTAATTCTTGTCAATTCGAGCTGTACTGTCCTTCCACTTCTAATGCACACACCATGCACAGACAAAAGCAATAAGCACATGTTTATCTTACAAAACTGTTATGGGTTGTAACAATCCTTTGCACATGATTCTGCATAACTGTGGATATTTCTCACGTTTGCTCAATTATCCAGTTACCTAGGAAGCCCTTCCAATATTACTGTAGCTATTCATTCAAATTGCAAGCAAAGTAAACTGAACAATTTCAGCCAGTAAAAGTGTTCATTCCATGCAAACAAACTAAGCCAAAGGGACATACGCTTACAACAACAAAAATAATACCAAGAAAACAACATTCTGGAAAGTTACAGATAGTTATCAGCTATCTATAGGGTGAATTCAAGATACTATAACTAATATAAAAATATGTGGGAGCCTTGAATTGTCATTAAGAAATAATAATGCACCAAATAAATTTTGCATGCATTAATGCAGAGATGGTCTTTAATGCAACTGCTAAATTCCAGTAACTCACTGGGCTTATTGGTTTCAGACTCAACACTAGAATGTTATTATTGTAAGGGCAAAAAGGAATTGCTTTGGCAACAGTAACGTGAAACTGAGGAATACTTTAAACTTCCTTAATATTCCGATTAATAATTTGCCAAATTGTGTGGCTTGACGCAGAAAATGAGTCTAGATTAGTGCATGCTGGCCGGAGAATTCTGGGAGTTGAAGTCCACAGGTCTGAAAGTTGCTGGGGTTGAGGGCTGTTAATCTAGATGTAAGATGCCTCAGTTGTGGCCTGCTGATCTGTTAGGATACTGGCCACTATCTGAGAATTGTAGGCCTTAAGATCCCTACATACCTGAAATGCATCAGGCTGGGGAAGGCTGACATATTCTGGAATAAAACAGGCAAAGACACCAACTATAAAACCTCTCTTTAAAGAGGAAATAGGCAGTCAATAAGATGAAACTAAATTCATTCATACATATATGATTTAAGATGTATTATTAGATAGCCTTCCCCAACTGTTTGCTTCCAGCTGGTGACGTTGCAACATCCAAGATTCCCAGCCAGCACGGGTTGGGAGATTATACAAAATTGCTCTATGGAAGCATGATATGTGGAGCTTTTTGGTTTCTTTTATTAAATATAAAAAAAAATTAATATTCCTCTTCATGTTTGTTCCTTAGTTATCTCCTTTTTGTACCTTGAGATTCCAAGCTTGTCAGGTTTTTTTGCATTTATGCTTAAGTTCTACACCAACTAGCATAAAAAGAAGCAAGCTGGCCAGGTACACCCCCAAATCTCCTCACTGGTTTATGTTTGCAGGTTTTGTGTCATGTCCATCATCAGCACAAATGGTAAACAAAAAATATCAGGGAAAATATTTTTTATTTCAAAGAATGAATCGATAGAAAGCTCTGTGTGATATATTTTAAAAGAGATCCTTTGTGTAAAAAAAACTTTCAAAAGAAATTTAACGTTTTTCGTATCAAAGCAAGCGCATGTAAAAATAACCATTTAGAGAAATTATCTAGCAATCTCAGTTCAAAAGTATATACATTTGAAGCATGGAGGACAATCAATAACCGTATTTAAAAAACAAACCTTAAAAAAAAATCAACTGGTGCAACTCTCCTTGTACCCCCCCCCCCAAAAAAAAGCCCCTCTTTTTTGCCTTGCATTGGCAAATGAGAAACAAATATTTCATATATTTAGCCATGTATTGGGTCACTTTTGACAGATGTTTCCAAAGTATCGCAAAATGTGTATCTTTGAGTGTGAATTGATAACGCCTGATGGATTTCTGAGAGGGGTTAATTAAAACTGCATTTCCTTTGTGTTTTGTGAAAGGGTAATCTATTCTTGTTTTGTCTCCAATGATGAAATGTGTATGTCCAAGGCAAGCCCCACGGACATGACTGGGAATGGCACAAATCACAGGCGTGCTCTTGCACATACCCGCCATTCATTTCCATGCAGCTTGCGCTGGAAACTCAGTGAATTATGCTCCTGTGTCTCGCTGAAAGTTAAACTGTTATGTACAGAACATGAGCAGCCATGTAAACACTGGGACATGGGTTCTGCGTTGAAATGTGGAATTGCAAAGCGTTCATGAATTGAACTGAAGTCTGTATTCACGACAGGAGAAAAAAATCCAGGACTTTGAAAAAAACCATAGCACAACTTTGCGTAAGCTTTTAAATGATAACGCATAGTCAACTCTCTTGCTAATCCTGCCCAGGTTGATTTCCATTGGCAGGAGAAGGAGAAGTTAAAAAAAAAAGAACAAATATTCATTGTGTTAGAATTCGTGCTAAGAATTTAAAGCTTAGAGTTTAAAAAACAATACAAGCAGAAGTTCTCCTGTAGCATACTACTTGCAAATTGTAGGATCTCAAATTGTTGTTAGACTGAGAGTTTTTACTTAGAATTGAGGTGATCCCAAATTCATATACCCAAGTTTGCAATCTTCTCATCATTCAGTAATATGAGGCCAATCATTCTCTCCCAAACTAATTTGCCCAAGAGAATTGTTGTCAAAATAACATGGAGGAAAACACTGTATGCCAGCTTGAAAAAGATGAAACATAAGTCTAAAATTCTGATTTAACTCCCTCCATGTTGTTATTATAGGATTATAGGATTATATGTAGTTAGCTATTCAAATGGAATGATTGGAAACATTCTAGGATTCAGTGAGATCTTGGCCACTCCACTTGCCTGGTGAATCTTCTCAATGGCTTCCTGGTGGATTTACCTCAGCAAAGTATGGCTGAACATATCTGCCATTACGGTTTTCATTCTGCCTTGATAAGGTGTCATTCTCGGTAATTCTTAGAAGCGAAGATGGCAGCCCTTTCTAAGCTACATTTTTAATGTCCCATAATACCTCAGAGTGGTATTGTGCATGTGGGAAAACTAAAATGGCAGCTAAATTCAGCCTTTTTGACTATTTGAGGTGAGGATTAAAACTGAGTACAAAACAGGCATTACTGATAGAATTTATTAGGACACTTGAGGTTCCAGGAACTGTTAGGTGTTCATGATAGCCCTGAAAATGATGCAACCAACAAGACGTATATGCCTTTGGAACTTCGCATCCTTAGGTATGACGGTGAAGAGATGGGCAAGAAAAAGAAAATCCAGTTTAACAGCTGGGAAGAGTGGTGCAAAAGTGGAATATATTTTCTTGGAAATGAATCCTGGGTATGGCAGTTGGTACAGCAAGAGGTTGCTAGGCTTTCCTTAATCCAATAGATTTGAATAACAGGGAGAGGGGAACATTACATAATTGCTTGCAGTTTGTTCAACTATATATTTAATTGTGCATCCTGTATCAAATAAAGAAGAAAATGAATTACTGTTTCTCCAACTGTATGGCCTCCTGCCTCTTGCCAGCTTTTACCTGCTTTTTACAGAGCTGGGATCAACCTCTTCGTTCTATGGACTGAAAGAATGGCTGCAGACTTCGCAGTTATTGGCAGGCAATGTTGTCTCTTCTTGCTTTTGCTTTTCTATGAGAAAAAGCAGCTGTAATTGTGAGTGTGATAGATTTCTCAGTGCCTTTTCTAAGCACATTTCAGGAAAACAAAGAGTAATGTAGCCACTCGTGTGAATAGCCACATTCAAAATATAATAATAATAATGAAGGATCAGTTGCAGGAGAAAGCGCAAAAGATGAGCCCACGGGATACAGGTTTCCTCTCTGAAGACTGCGTAGGCCCAAAGCAAATGCATTTTTCCTGCAGCTAACACACTGCATGTAATCCAGTGTGATGTGTTTCCTTAGCTGCTATTGCAGCACTTTCTTCCCTAGCCAGCTAAAAAGTCACAATATTTCTAAGCAAAACTATTCTGTTTTGTTTTGTTTAAAATGTAATGCATTGATGCTCTTTGTACCTATTATTGTGTATTTCTGTCTTAATGGGACAATAATTGGTACTAATTTAGGATTCGTAGCAGGGTATTTCAGGCTCAAGTGGCTGGCACTAAAGTCACGTTTTCTCAACTTGATATACTTGATGTGATATTTGGTCAGTTGGATTATCTCCCAAAGTACCTAAACCATAGCATTAATAGAGTTGCCGAATAAAGCAACAACCGCAACGTTCGTTGTGGGACACGGCTACTGTATATGCACTGTATATGGCAGGGAGGGTGAATTCATAAATTTGTTCTTAATTCACTGGGCTCACTGTATTTTCGCTTTCTTCCATTGCTAAAGCTTGCTTAATAACACTATACCAGCACTGGAGGTTTTCTACTCCAAGCAAAACTGGCTGAGGAATTCTGGGAATTGAAGTCCACAAGTCTTAAAGTTGCCAAGGTTGGATACCCTTGTCCTATACCATTCATTCAAGTGGCAGGCAGTACACCATTCCATGGAATGGAATAGAGATCCTATACCATTCCAGGCAAGTGGCTTAATTTAGGACATTGCATTTCCTTCCACAGCTGTTGACTTCAAGGGCTCCTGCAATGCATTCAGACAGAAAAGGAGATGAAATTTAGCTATTGGGCCTTTCTAGGGGAAACTGATGGGAGAGGTTGCAGCGGTGGAACACCTCCTCCTATTACAAGTTCAACAGGGTCTCAATCAGTTGAGAAGTATAAATAAAATCTAGATGTTCCAAGATATCTATCAAAATTAGTGGGGCGGAGTGGAGCAGCGACTGCCCACAACGCTCGTGCAAGTGGGTCCCTGGGTGGTTGCAATGCTCATAGGAGTGGGGCTGTGTGGTTGCAAATAGACTGTGGGCCTGTAGTGGGCCGCAGCTCACAGATTGGGACTACTACTCTAAGAGATTAGATGCCGGCATTCCTACTCTTAATTCTCCATTCCAAACTTAAATCCAAACCCACTAACCAATTTCAGTTGGATGGAGAGTTTGGGGCCTTGAGAATGAAAAATATTGCCCATCTCTGTTGCAGGTAAAAAAATTACACAATCTTCATATATTCCAAAGTACTATATTTTTCTATTCTGATGAAAACTACACACAAATACATACACAGAGACACAAACACACAACCTGTATTTTTAGCAAATTTATAATTGAATAGGTAAACGGTAAAGGATTCTCTGTCCAGTCTTGTCTGACTCTAGGGGGCGATGCTCATCTCCGTTTCTTAGCCGAGAGAGCCAGCATTGTCCGAAGACATTTCTGTGGTTCTGGGACCAGCATGACTATGTGCTGAGGCACACAGAATGCTGCTACTTTCCCACTGAAATGGTACCTATTTATCTACTTTAGACCTCTTCAAATTAAAATTTTTTTTCAAACTTATGCAAACTGATATTATTCCCATTCTCCAAGGTCTAAATTAACTCAAGATACCACTTACT
>JAEANM010003333.1:0-22594 GCA_017656035.1 Myanophis thanlyinensis
TTCCTAACCTAATTCCTATCCTACCCTCCCATTCTGCCTTAACTTACCTGTGGTCGTGAATGGTTGTGTAAGCATTTACTGCATATCGTACCATGTATGACTGTGCGTGTGACCAATAAAAATTTGAATTTGAATTTGAAGATTGTACCACCATAGTTATTTATTTTACTTTAGTAAAAGCTCTGTAAGCTAATATGCCTTGCATGCTTATTGACTGTTTCTGAGTAGTTGAGTGGCTGAGCAAAGAAGGGCTCCTGGAGTGGTCAGGGAGAGATTGCAACTCAGCCCAGAGGATGCTTGGGCTGAAAATCCCCTCAGCCACAGTGGGACAAAGAGGCTGTCAGAAATGGCTACCACAAAGACCAGGACAATAACTGAGCCACCTACATCTAAGACTGGAGCAGGAGAGAAGCTAGGTGAGAAGATCCTTTTTTTTTTTTTTTGCTGAATCCAAACCCCGAGAGACTATTTTATAAGAAAGCTGCCCGGATTTACTTTGATTACTGTTTAAGCGGCGGAAAAAAAATGGGGAATAATATACTTAAACATATAACATTTTGATTGTTTTTTTAAAATCTTAGAACTTATGGAGATAGTAAACCCAATATATATAATAGTAAAAAATGTTTAAAGATAAGAAATGACAAGGAGACGAAAAATGATATTAAAGTTGTATTATTAAATTTGTATTGTTAAACCTATTAAACATTAGAAGAGGAATGATACAAAAATAATGTAGAATTAAGCAGGGAAATGTATACCACTATCTGTATTTTAACTATTTTAATGCTTGAAAAGTAAAATTAAAAGAGGAATAGAGAGTTTGATAATGGAGATAGGTACAATTTTGATATGAGGAATTCTATGTAGAAAAAGGGAATCATATATTTAAGGATAGTAATATTAATAGAATTAAGAATAATGGAATTGTGAAGGATAATTTGAATATGTTTGTACCAAAAGTGATTAATGTTATATGATATAAGTAATATGCTAAAAGAAGCCCAGATAACATGCTGTATACTTAATGAATGGTTGTTTGGAAGGATAAAATAAAGTAAAACATGTGAATAGAAAAGGGAAAAATTGACATGAGGAGATATGAATTTATATGAAATTATGACATTTTTATTATTATATTTGTTAATTATAATTTTTATTTGGAGAGATATTTGTATAGTCAGCTATATATGTCTTGATCAATGATATGTGATGTTATTAAAAATACAGAAAAATAAAATAAATTTACAAAAAAAAAACACCAAAAATACATCTCAGATCAAAAACAGAGGCTCACATTAATACATTAATAATATTCTTACGCAGAAGAGCCATGTCAAATAGTATCAATATACTTCATTTGCTCCTCTCAATTATCTGTTGTAATTCTGAAACCCAGTAGTGTTGGGCCAAACCCCATATCTCTTGATGGGGATGCTGTTCCAGAGAAGAGGGATATGGATTGAGAAGCCTATCTCTGAAGTATAGACTAGAGCAGTGGTGGTGAACCTTTTATTTACCAAGTGCTGAAAAGTACATGCTTTGCGCGTGCCATCTGCACTTGCATGCGGCTCCTCCACATGTGCTGCATGTGCAACCGCACTTGCACATACAATGCACGCATGCTGCGCACAGGTACTCATGCACACATGACTAATCGCATGTGCATGCACAGGAAAGTGTCAAAGACCAGCTGGATTTCCTGCTGCAAACGCACGCATGCAGAACGGACGCCTGAAGACCAGCTTGGTCTCTACAATCGCGCAAGCGGGCATGTGACATCGCCTGTGCATGCTCAGCTGGAGGTAAGTTGGCTGACAGCTTGTGTGCCCAGCAAGATGGCTTTGCGTGCCACCAGTGACACCTGTGCCATAGGTTCCCTGTCACGGGGCTAGAGTATCTCTGTTGATACTCTAACACAGGGAATCTGGAGGGAATATAAATTCTAAGAAGTTTACCTGCTCTGCATACATTATAGAATCTCTACAAAAACCATATTCTGTCAAGTACTTTAAAAATTAAAAAATTAAAACTGCCTAAGACAATATTCTTCCACTTCTCCCCTCTTTCTTCCAGGATGTTTGATAAATTGCACTAGAACACGTTAAAAATTATATCTAAGTTAAAGTTGAATGCAATTCCTCCTGATGTCTTTGCAGTTTGTAGTCAATAAAACTGTAGTCAGTAGTGGCAGGAGATATTACAACAATATAAAATTATTTTGAATCTTTGGCTGTATCAGATTGGCCCAGGGTTTTGGCTTTATTTGTCTTCCATACAAGAACTCTAATCAATACAATACTTCTTAATAATTTTCAGTTTTTAAAGATGTTTCATCCGACTAGTACTATTACAATGCTAAACTGTTTCTTTTTTCTTTTTAAATATTTATAGTGACTAAAAGTTGGCAAGTGTAGCAGAAAAGCGCACAAAAGAAAACAATAGTGGCAGAAATAGCCAATTCTGGCAGCTTCTTTTGAAGGATAATTATGCAGCAACAGCAAAGCACAGTTCAAAATAAACTTCCAGGCTAATTCCAGATCAAATGTTGCTTCCCAGAACAAATATCCACTATAAATATTAACATAACTGAGCAGGACAATTAAATTGTAAGGATAGGAAATTGTTGTAGACCAGATAAAAGTCAGACCCAACTTCCAAGCAAATGCTTTGTTACAAAGTCCCACTGGAAGGGCTAATAGCATCCCCAGTGGAAAGCAGAACCAATTATGTCACACAGGAACAATTCATCACAACATTATTGCCACAGTCCAAAATGTTTTTATGTTCTCAGCTTTACTTTTTCACCCAATGTCTGGGACAATACATGATCCGAGAGAACAGTTGCCTACTAAAAGGGAACATCATTTTGAATGCATTGATGGTTAATATGATATCCCCGAACAAACAATGTCAAGACCTCTCTTGGAAAATAATTATGCACATCAAAGAACAACAACATCTGAAATAATAATACGGTCTCTTCAACAAATACTAGTAGCAAAAGTTAAATAGAATGTATTTCTTAAGAACTATGGGTAGTTATTTATGTATTTTTAGAAAAAAGAGAACAAGAAAAATAAATAGCTTTTCAAAAAGGAAACTCTTGTTGCATATCCCTACATAATATGCTAAAAGAAAAATATTACCATGCAAATATACCTATAGTACAGGTAGTTCTTGACTTACAACCATTTGTTTAGTGACTATTCAAAATTACAACAGCAAAATTTGTCTTTACAGTGGGACTAATTGTGTAGAACAACCATGTCTTCTGATATGTTCAAACACAAGTTGGACAACCATTTTTAATTTGGGAATTCTATACTGAGAAAAGTATGGACTTGATGGCCCAAATTTCACCTCCATATTCATCCTCTGCAATGTTGCATTTACAATTTTGCTAATGCGATCCAGCCATATTCTGTTACTTGCTTTATGTACCACAGATGCCCTGCCTTCTCTCCAGTCTCTGAGTGTGGTCCTCCATATCTATTTTGACTTGGGTTTCCAGAAGAATCAGACACCTGACACCTTCAGATTTATCTTCACGCATAATGTCTTGACTCGATATTATGCAAGTTCCTTATATACAGGTGTTTTGTGCCATTCTTCTGGAAGAATTGTAGATCTGTCTTAAAATGTCCTCAATAGCAGTACAAAATGTGCTAACCTGTCTATTTAAAAAAGGATAGCATTATGATTTATTTAAACCACAAAAGAAGTCAAGTTTCAGCCAGTTGTTCCTTGTTGGTTACTTCAAGTAAATAAAGCATATTGCTTTGCATACCTCAAGTGCTTCAGGCCACAGCCACCATATCATTCCTTTCCAGCACTGTTGATTATTCACAAGAACTTTGATTATTTCTGCTTTTAAACTAAATTACAGATCACAGATACAGCTGATAGGCGTGGGCTTAATCTGATACTGCCAGGCACTTGCAGTACCCTGACATTCACCTGCAAATCACTGATCCTTCTCTGTTCATTCATTCCACACCAACCTACATATCAATAAATGGAGGAGAGATGCAGGGCGAGTTAGAAAAGTCTTTTCCAAAAGCTTTTTTTCAGATTTCAGCTTGCAGTCCTTCAACATGTGTGCAACCTATCAGCTTAACTATTTTGGGGGATGTGGCTTTAGCACTCTTCCAGAAGAGCCTTAGCAAACATTTAAACAAACAGGTCTTACAGACCTGCAGA
Source organism: Myanophis thanlyinensis (assembly GCA_017656035.1). Lineage (NCBI taxonomy): Eukaryota > Metazoa > Chordata > Lepidosauria > Squamata > Homalopsidae > Myanophis > Myanophis thanlyinensis. The sequence continues at coordinate 4,204 of JAEANM010003333.1, forward strand.
TGATCAGTAGACCTCTGCTTAAAAATAGCCAAGTAACAGTTTACTGATTCAGAGCAGCTCCAGACTAGTGACTTTGTCACTCTGCATTTTTAGGATACTTGAAGCCCCCATTCAAGATGGCAATTTACAGTTATCCAAGCCCTCCCCACCACATGTGAAGGATAGCAATTGGTGGTGTTATGAGGGAAAACCAGAACCAAGGAATGTCGCTCCCCTTATAAAAATCGGAGGGAGAACAGCTGTTCCCAGGCTCACCCTGAAGCAGAATAGGGTGCTGTTTGGGTGGTGCATATTATGTCAGCCTACATTTCTGCTACCCCAAGGACAACTGCAGTCAACTGTCTTGAGCCATTGTAAAATATGGCTCCAGTCACAATTTTACATGTATCTATTTATAAACCAAAACTTACTGTGCTTTTCCCACTGTTCCTGAGTTGGGCACAGTTTTACATATTTCTAACTAAAATAAAAAGAAATATCCATGTAAAACCAGGAAATGTATATATTAAGTGTTTCCAACATCTTACAAGTCTTTTTATGCTGATGCTACTTGCGAGTGTTCCCCTATTAACACTTATATTTTTGCAAACATGTAGTATAAATATAAGGTAAGAGGCTCACAATGTAACAGATGAGAACATAAAACAAAAAGGGAAAGAGGAGGAATGAGGAAAGGAAATATTCCAGCAATACCCCATTCCCCGTGGAGGAACTACATCAAACATTTATTCTGCTCAAGAATTACCAGATTAGCATGGAGAACTTAGTTTGTCTTTGTAGTGTATGATGTGAAATGTGTCGGGTTCTTTGTTTTCTCTTTTTCTTACAGCTTTCTATTGTCTTTGATTTAAAATATCTATTCCAGGGCTGTTTACACAGGTATTAATTTTATGCATTACTTATTTTTCATTCTTTAATGTTGCAGCTTTAGAGATATTTTAATTTTTCTAAATTTGCTGCTGTAATGGGTTCTTTTGGGGGAATAACAATGACTGCAAATAAGGAGAATCTTTTTTCCCATTTCCTTTGTTGCACAAAGAGCTTATTATACAAAAAAATAACCATTCCTATAAATAAAACTGTAAATAAAACCAATGATAAATCCTCTTATTTCTAAATTTCATCACTATAACTCTTACTGTGTGCCTAGAGGTGTAATTTTTATGTTATGTATTTAACTTTAAGGATTCTTCACAATTTGTGTGACTTTGAATGTGACCCTTTCCCTCCCCTCCCCTTTTCTGCGTTGTCTAGCCTTGCATAAATTACCAACTGCTACTACTTCCTGCTACTTTCCCAACTCTAGATGGTGAGAAAATTTTGCAGCCTGAGTTCTTCAAGCCACCATGTATTTGGCTGATTTTTTGTCAGGCTGGCTGGAGATTTTAGGCTTTACTGCCAAACACTGGATGCTGCTATCCTGAACAGCTGGAGGGAATTTAGCATCTCCCAGCTGTTCATTGTTGGCTCTTCTGGAGAAGATGGCATGGTTTCCAAGCTCTGCCACTCCTGTTGACTTTCCTCTTTTGAGCATCTGAAGCTGCCCCTGCTTTTTTCAGACATCCCCCACCTCTCCCTAACCATGCAGCAAGTTTATTTGTGCTGGCATTTCCTATTGCCTCTTCTCACACCTGCAACTTTCTCTTTTCCTTTTGTCCAACCCATGAATGTATATTGTGTGTTCTGGACAATGCACAGCTGGCATGCATCTAGGTGCAAAAAGTATCTTTCCTTTATAGCAGGAGCTCAGGAGCGGCTCCAACAATTCAGCCTCAAAATCCAGATGAAAAGAAAGGAGGAAAAGCTCTGGCAGATCACTACAAAGCTCTGCTTCCATTGTTAGTAATGTAAGCCTGTGCTAATACTAAATCTTTTGCTTTTTCCTGTCATTTGCATTGCATAATTTGTGATCAGCCATATTTAGACAAATCCAGTCCACAATCTGGATTTTACGATACTTGATAATGCTTCTTGTTTGATAATACCAGGCAGGTGCCAACCCAAGACATTCAGAGGGCTAATGAGCTAAGCAAACTGAACTAGTGATGTTGCATGCAAGATTGTGGTAGTTGCTGGTAAAAGAGGCAAGCATCAACCACAGGACTGTCTTTGTTTACCTTCTTGTATTCATGCTTCGATGTGCACATAACGCTGCAATAGTGAGAAAACTTCTTCAGAAGGATTTTATATGTGTGTAATATGGCAGAAGGGGAAGCCATCCCAACCTGCACCAACTCTGGTCACAATCTATGAAGACACAACATCTGTTCATTTAATTACATACTAATTATTTCTACTTTCTCTCTGAAATAATCCCCCTCCCTCCTTTATGTGTACGTGTATGTAAATCATTATTCCATCCTGTTCTGTACATGCAGAGTGGGATAATGCATGAATGAAAATGTATCTGCTTTTTCTAATATTCAGAGCTGTCCCTAGACTTTGGGTTAATGAATGAATCTGTGGATAGACTATTTCTCAGTTTCTGATGTCCATCTTTAAAATATCATGGTAATCGAATCTCACAGAACAAATGGGGAAATGGGATTCTTGTGTATATTGAGACCTAAGGCAGGTTATAAGACACCAATGCTTTTCTGTGCTTTTGTTAATAATCAACACTTCATTTCCAGGAAAAGGGAGAGAACATAGGCCAAGTACTTTGAAAGCTCTTCTTTGTGTTTCTTGTTAAATGGGAACTATTTTTAGTTGCAGTGAACATTCTATTATTTTATATAAATTCACATATTTAGGAAGTGAATCTTAATAATGACAAGGGAATTTGAAACTGAACCTTGGCAGAAATTAAGGTTGACTTTTTCGGGTAAAAGTCCAGTATATGAATATTAATGTTCAAACATCACTTGTCTACTTTTCTTTCTTTATTTTAACCCAGACGCTTATCCCAATTCAGAAGTGATCTATGTGTGGACTAACACCTCGGCAACTTCAGTGGTAGTAGCAGAAGATGGTTCTAGACTTAACCAATATCACCTGATGGGACAAAGTGTAGATTCTGAAAACATCAGTACTAGTACAGGTAACAAAATTGTCCTTTGAATTGCAGTATATGCAGTAAGGAAAGGTTTAAGGTTCATGCTGATGGATAGTGCTTTTTCAAAATAAATCATATTAGTTGGTTTGCCCTGTGGTGTCCCTTTCTCTATGGCCAATATGAATCTTCCTCGGTATTTTCCATACATGTTTGGTTGTTACTTGTGTGTGGCCTGTTTCATTCATTCTGGTATACACACCACATTTATGTATTTCTTTTACCCCATTGATAAAATTAACTGAAGCTGGTAAGAAAATAATAAAACAGACAACAATTTTTAAAAACCTCATCTCAGTAAAAGCAATAAACTGTAAATAAAACAAAACCATGAATTCTATCATAATCATTCACTCATAAATACCAAATGAAAAGGCATTTAGTTGCCTGGAATCTTTAGACAAGGTAGAATGCAAGTACATATAAATAAAGTGGATATTTTACCGCTCGTAAAACTTCATCATGAAAAGTCAGTCAATTTGGCATTAGATACAAAGAACCCATTTACATCATCACTTAATGCAATTTCCTTTTTATTCCATTCCATCCTCAGATTACAATAGATTAATATAGGGAGAAGCATTTTTTCAGAAAGCCAGCTTTTATTGTTTAGGATTCTCTAGATAAACAACAGAAGCAATACTTCACCATTCACATTTTATCAGTCATAATTGAATTGCTGAATGACACCACTGAACAGTATTGTGACAGAAAGGATAATATAGAAGAACTACTTGTGGTATTTGACTTAGGATGGCTCCTTCTTCTGTACAAATTGCTATGGGATGCTTCAGAGTTCAGGTGACAATCATGTATATCTTTCACCCACCCCAGTGTAAAATCAGATTGTGATTCAAATTTCAATAAAACCATGATAAAATTCACATAATGTAGGCTGGATGTTTTCTCTATAATAATGTTACACCATGTGACATTCCCTCGTCATGGTCTGATTTTCAACCTATTGTTGTATTGAAATAAACAAAAAAGGAGACACTTCATGCTGATTACATGTTTTGAGATGCACAATATTACGGTATGCAGTACTTTGGATGCAATTCAAAATTTGAGTGAACCATGAAAATAACATTTTAAAGCAGTTTCATCTTGTCTGGGATATATGGTTGCCCTTGACAATTGCTGTGTGATGCTGGAGAGAAAAATCTGAATAGTTTTAAAAGGGTGAGGTTGGGTATATCACAACAGGCTCCTTGCTTTGGGAATTGGATCTGAAGTGCTGCACAGATGTTGATAGATTTGTCATTTAATTAGTACATGCTAAAAAGATTTATGCTTGACAATGTACCCAAAGGTAGCTATAGATAGGATAGTTAATTGGAAGTAAAAAAAAAAAGGTTTTATTATACTTAATCAATAGAATTATGCTTAGATGTAAGAAAAAGTAAGGCCATTTAGTATAAAAGTACAAAAACAATTCTCAGAAACTTATTAAACTTGTCACAATTTTATAAATAGATTGTTGGTTAAAAAACACATTCATCAGATGCAGTATTCCTTGACTTCTAAACATCTCTGCCTCTTACATTCAGCTAAAGAACATTTCTTTCTGCTGGATAAAATAGATGTAGCAGACAAACTATCCAAGCTTGAAAGAAGCACTAGGAACTGAGAGCTCCTTTGCAGTTACTTAAACTGCTATGTCTTTTGCTAGCTTATTTTCCCACAGGAGCCAAGCAGGCATCTGTAGATTGATTTCTTCCCCTATCTCAACAATATGTTCAATAAAAACTTTGGAGCAAAGGAGAAGGGAAATGTGGCAGCTGTGGCCCTGCTCCATAGTATGTCTAGACACCATGCATGTGGGGAGAGGAGGAAGGGATGCTAGGGTTCACATTTCTGTACCTGGAAAAAATGTGCTGAACATGGCAGCACTACAGGCCTAAAGAGCTTTCATGCCAGCCCAGCCATTCACATGAGGATTTCAAGGCAGTTGTTTCTTGTTGTTTCTGGAGAAGTGTGCATGAAAAAGGACAAGTGATAAAGAGGTGTAGGACTGATTTGACTCTTGCTTCTGAGAATAAATTAGAAATTGAGGATCCTGGTAATTAGAGACAAAGGACCCTGCCTCTGAGTTTCAAATCAGGTGGCTCCATGCTGTGTTTTCCCCTGTAGGTTTTGAAGAAATGCCAATAAATTGATGCAGCAACCCAAGAAAACACTGGACTTATTTGCTATTCGTGGCCCAGGCTCCCATAGCATGCCAGCAGGGTTCCCTGGTAATTTGAGACTTAGGGAGAAAAGAGGTCAGCTGCCTGTTACTCTGTAGGGAGAATAGATATTTAAGTGATTTGTAATAGACCCAGAGGCATGCATGTACACACACATACACACATCCCCTAGAGTCTGAAAAGATTAAAGAATGGCAGTGTTTAAAGTCTTGCCTGCTCAATCAGTAAGCGAACAAACTGTTCCCAAAATGACAGCCTCCTGAGAACTCAGTGAGTTTTTTCAAAAAGTCCACACAGTCTCAAAAGTGCAAAAATAAAGAGAAAGGAGCAGCATTGCAAGAGACAGTGCAAACATCACAGTGACCTTAACACAATCAGATTAAAGAGCACAATATCTCCCTTTTATTGTATTCCACAGAGCACTCTGAAATCAGGAAAGCTATAGCACTATTCTTTTAAAATGAGTGGTAATGAGAAGGAGAGAAAGACACAATGCTAGATCACTTGAAGCCCACAAGATCTCACAAGGGGGAGGGGCATGGAAACATTGACCAGTAAAATGAGTTAATCATAAAAGATTTCTTACCAGTTCACCATTATAGCAGCATTATTCTCTGCAATGAATGGCAGCTCCCCTTTCACTTTCACAGTCACCAAGAAAAAAGTCCAGAAGGTTTTGTGAAGCATCTCCAAGATCTGTGTGGAGAAGCTTTCTAAGTGCAAGAGATGTCCACAGGGAATGTGCCAGACTGCCAGGCACTCATCCAGTTCTTAGCAGTGCTTACCAAGACTTCTGGCTCACACTACACTAAGTACCAAAGGAGATCCTGAGGAAAATCCACAATCAGAGCTTTATCCAGGAATTACTTTTCACAGACATTTCCTTAAGAATAACGGGTGCTGAACAATATATATATATAGGTTCTCTGATCAGGTTGAGCTCTCAATATAGCATGGGTCAGAAATAGTAGGACACAGATTGTAACCGAGGATTAACAAAATACAGAAATCCGATTTCACACAGGGAAAGCATTAGTCAACTAAGGATTTTCTGGTCTTTAGCAAGCTTTTGGGATGCCTGTAATCAGGATTTTTAAGACGTTATTTCCTTTTCTGAAGCTGAGAATATAAAAATAACACATACAGTTTATGTGTTATTTTTGTTACAATTTCTTAGTTAGACAAAACCTTATATGTCTATGTGTGTGTAATATATTAAAATGGAATCAAATCAATTTTTATTGTAGTCATATAATATAAACTAGTATAGTTTAAATAGTATAAACTCCTGAAAAGGAAAGAGACAAGGCAAAGATAAATTTCTCGTTTTATTTTCACTTTGCTTCAGCTCCTACATCTTTACCTTGGTCCAACAAGAGAGAAACGTGTCTGGATGCAGGCTTCCCCTTGCTTGAGGTTATTGAACTAAAGACAAATCAGTTTGCACCATGAAGCTTTTAATTGAGTATCCACTGGTCCAGCTGAGAAAGATGCTGTCCTATGTCTGGACCCCTTTCGTTTGAGGCAATCAGATGCTTTAAGAAACAAGAACAAAAGTGATTCAGGCTATCTCGGAATGGATGGATATTCCTGGACCTTCTTACTTATTTTTGAACCATATTGTTACAACAGGGGTGTGATTTTGTAAAATGCTGAGTTATAGAGAGTTTTAGATTATTATTCCTGTAATAACTAAATCAGGTTGGTTGGGACAAATGATACTTATAGTATAAAATATGAGGATTGTAACTTTTTATGTTTAGTTGCTTTGTATCACAGAAGTATTGATACAAAAACAACAGGAAAATCCACATCACAGTTGTTAAGGATAATACCCCATTAGGAGAATGAGTGTGAAGCGAAGCGTTGTGAGAGTGTTGTGGTAGAATACACAAACCAGAATAGAGACACTGAGTAGAAAAATAGGTTTTTACTTCCGTGGAAATAGAGGTATGCAAAGTCCATCAATCAATCCGAAGTAGGGCTGTGCAAGTGCTTTTAAAGAAATGCTTCACAGAAGCACTTTAAAGATCATTAAAGTAACTGCATCTTTGCTCCAAACTTATAAGTTGCTGCTTTCAGCTGTCTACACATGCAAACCAAAGGGGCTGCTTTAATGATTTAATCCTTTTAATAAAGGGGTTATTTGGGCAGACTTGAAAATTTGCTTTCTCCCATTCTCAAGGCAGGTCGGAAATATGTTAGAACTGTATATAAAGTGTAGTCTTCATAACATTGCTCTTACCATGTTAAGTATAAGCCTCCATCACCTAATGAAGTTGTTACTGATATGGCTGTTTGGGGCTGTGATAGTGTTTTTGTACCTCAGTTGTACAATAACAGACTGTGTAGAAAAACAGACTTGGTGTCAATCACCAGGCTGCAATATGCAGAATGACTGCAGCCAACTCTCGTACTACAACCACCATGACCCTGTTCACCATTCCTTTCCATTACGTCAGCTCTTTGAGATGCAGTGATACAGACGAGATACAAAACTAATACATTTATTATAAAGTTACAGTAACAGAATCCAAGAACCCAGATTGTTGAATGCAGTATGCTGGGTTTGTAAACTGCTTAGAGAGGGCTGTAAAGCACTGTGAAGCAGTATATAAGACTAAGTGCTATTGCTATTGCTATCTTGAAAGCCTGAAAGCACTCCCCTCTTCTACATCCTTTCCAGAGAAGTAGGGAAGCCCCTGGACAGTGGTGGGATTCAAATAATTTAATAACCAGTTCTCTGCCCTAATGACCAGCTGAAGCAGCAGTTTTCCGAATACAACTGATGCTAATGAATAGGCATGAACTGGTGGAATCCCACCTCTGCCCCTTGAACACTTTCTCCACTTCCTCCCTCCTTTGGACTCGGGTCTTTTTTTATCAAACCATTGTCTAGGCAGCATCATCCTGTCTCCCAAGTTTATTCTTCAAGCCTATTATACCATGGCTAGTTTTTTGGATGGATGGATGGATGGATGCAGCTAAGGAAAGGAAACGTTACCCAGAGACAGAAGCCAAATCTGAAGTCCATTCCCTTATTTATACAGTGAATACAGGGAGAGGCACAATAGTTTTTGAGGGAAAAGATCTTATCGAGTAAGGTTCCACTTCCTCCAGCAGCCAAAGCAATAGTGGCCATGGAAGAACAGAATCTCACAGCTGTCTGGGAATAATTTTCTAATAAGAAACACTTCCCTCCTGCATTACAAGGCACTTTTAAAATATTTGCCCAGCTTTAGTAAATCATTGCATTTTGTTGCCTCAGTTGGATATAGAGAAAAAAAATGGGATTAATCTGGTCTTCCAAAACTTGCACAAGAGAACAAGTTTCTAAATAGTTAGCTTCTTTGAGCACCAGTTCACAATAGCCGCCTGCATTCCATGCAGCTATACAATTATAAGAGAAAGAGCCTTTCCATGGAATTGTCATGTTTCTCAAATGGGTGCCCTTGAAATGATTTCTTGGGGCAGTACATCTACAGGGAGTCTCAACATGTAGTGTCACTAACACAATGATCTTCTGCCCCATGCAGAGAGACCCTGGCAGCGCTGATTGGCTTGCTGCTAGGAATGTGCTACAGTGGTGTAAAGACTCTCCATGAGCTGTGTTGTCTTCCATCATAAAGAATCCGTATGGCATCTTCATTTAAAAAGCTCTTTCATGAAAGCCTTTCCCTGCAGCCTCAGCAGTGGACTGTATCATGCAGGCTGGCAAAGGCTATAGAAGTCAGCGTTCCTGTTGATAAATGTGCAAGTAGCAAGTCAGAGTCTCTGGTCTGGATTATTTATGAAGCATGGATACAAGGTCTGTGATCTCAAGGCTTAGAAATAAGATCAGGTATGGAGGTTTAACTTTTGGGAGAAGAAAAACGGCTCTTGTGAATCACTCTCCAGTCCCCAGCCATTTGCTAGCATGCAGGTTAGTGGCTGATGATTACGGTAGCATCCTCAAATCAACATTTTAGGACTGCTGAAGTGGCTTATGGATAAGCTACTTAAATGGAAGGAGTTAATAATTCTGTTTTTTCTTGCTAAGATACATCTTTATTTTCTCCTACCTAGGGGAATACACTATAATGAGGGCACATTTTCATCTGAAAAGGAAGATTGGTTATTTTGTCATCCAGACTTATCTTCCCTGCATTATGACAGTAATCTTATCACAAGTATCATTTTGGTTAAACAGAGAATCTGTCCCTGCTCGAACAGTCTTTGGTAAGTACTCTCCTTCATCCTTAAAAGATTCTTTATTCTGGGATTTCCAAACCTAATTTCCTTTGCAATGGAATGCAGAGGAATCTCTCAAGAAAGAGGCAATGCTTAATTCTCCCTGACAGTAAATTCCCCCTGCACCTATACCCAATCCAAGTACTTTATCACTACTTTCTTCTTCCCCCTCCAAGGAAGATACAAAATGAAAAGTAACTCTAGATTCTGTGAATCAATTAATATCTGATACTTCACCTGCTTTTCTTTTTCTCCATAGAAAAAAATGAAACATAGAACAACATACAGTAGGTGTTGCAGAATAGAATAGAATTCAGTGTACTAGAGAGCCAATAGAAGGATAATGTATATCAATTAGTTTGTGGTCTGATGATGGTTATTTCAGAAACCTAGCTACTAGTAAGACCAAATTCCAGGTATACAATTTAGCAACCCGAACTGTCAGCCAGATGACAGATAGGAAACACAACCAGATGAGCTAATTCTACTTTACAGTAAGGCTACCTTAACAGAACCTTAGAAGTCTGAAAGTAGAATTCTTCTCTCATTTCCTTAAACCTGAGAAATTAAGGAGGGTCTCTTCTGAGTCTCCCCCCTCCTCACTATCCAGCTGAGGACTATGCTGACTCTTATCTGATTGTTCCCTATGTGTGTCTCTGGGCCCACTCTCCCATGGTCAGTCCCAGATACCATTACAGAAGTAATAATGCAACATTCAGTTATGCAAGGTAACCTCCTCCTTTTCTGTAGTCTCTTTTGTCCAGTTAACTGTCTACAAATCACCTGGGTCAGTCTTTTCCAAGTAAGTGCCCTCCAGTTATATTGAAGCATGTAGCAGAATTTCCAGCTTCTTTTTCCCATGTGACTGTACCTATTTAGATACAATGCCCCTGCCTGGTTACTTTAGGCAAGCCATCTAATCCTTCCTGGGGATAGGTTAGTATGTAATAAGAAGCATTCTATCTGCCCTACAGGATACAACAAACTAAGAAACAGAGAGTGTGCACACCTAAAGCTATTTTTATTACATTATAGTCATAGTATAGTAACAGAAACTTGAAAGTCTGAGTATGTTTCTCTCCTCCTTTCCTTTATCTTCATGTTTATTAGAAAGAGGTCTGCCTGAGGGGGTTTCTCAAATTAGTTTCTTGGAATTGACTTAAACCACCCTTCTGTTTGTTGTCTTGATAGTGAATCTTTCCACTGTCCTTCAGGGTTATTGTCTATGCCTTCCACTAATTCACTTTGAAAGTCACCCATACTACACATTTTAGGTAACAGTGAGGCATGGTGGTTTAGTGGTTTAATGACCCTGGAGATGGTCTTTACCCAGTGGTTCAAGTACTAGCACTCGTGGGTTGAGCTCCCATTACTCGCCCCAATTTCTGCCCACCTAGCAATCTGAAAGAAGGTTCCATGTGAGCAGATAAAGAGGTTACCACTTCAATGGGAAGACAAGCTGGCACTTCATGCAGATGGTTAGAATCCCACTGGCACTGGATCTTCCCAGTTGTGGCGCCTATTTGCAAGGTGGCTTTGGTGGAAGGAAAAGGTTCTGGAAAATGCTGCAGGAAAGCTGCTTGTCTTTCTTTCTTGTGCAGAGTGTGGTGGCACACTTTGGAATGCATGTGAGTATGAACCAAACAGGGCTAGCTAGTAGTTAGGCAAGCCAGACTACTATTCTCTATTAGCATTATAGTCTCCTGACTAATGTAACATTGTCATATGCTAAATAAATAATAAATAAATACATTTTAGGGTAACTTACATCTTTTTCTTTCTCCCCCTCTCTCTCTTTTTAAAAGGTGTGACTACAGTTCTTACAATGACAACCTTAAGCATCAGTGCCCGTAATTCTCTACCCAAAGTAGCTTATGCTACTGCAATGGATTGGTTTATTGCCGTATGCTATGCTTTTGTCTTTTCTGCCCTGATTGAATTTGCCACAGTCAACTATTTTACCAAAAGAAGCTGGGCCTGGGATGGCAAAAAAGCTTTGGAGGCTGCAAAAAAGAAGGTGGCTATTACAACTTCTTGAAGAAGTAAATTATTAAATATCAAGAGGGGATGTCACAAGTTTTCTAGGACATTCTGTTGGATTTTTTTTCTCCATAACCTGTTTGAATATTTACATTCTTCCACTGCCCCTTCGTGGATTATGAGTTGTCCTCCTTATTATATAATACAATTAATTGACTGAATATATCTGCTACACTTAATGGTTCCATCATTCTTTAGTCACTAGTGACAGAAGCACATTTGCATATATACCATAAACCATGAGAAGGAAAGAGTCATAACAAAACAGGTCATGCAATAGCAAAAAAAGTTCGTAAAGGATTTTATGGTAGGCACAAACAATCCTGGGGAAAGAAAGAACAGGAAGACAAAAGAAAGGGGAAAGTGAAGTTAGGGGGATAATATAAATAAATACATTCATATGTTCTTAGACTTTGTTTCATAGAGAGTTGAGGACTAAGAAACTCAACCCAAATGCTTAATAAGAGCAATGGAAGCTGAAGTAGCATAACAGATGCTCTGAAATAAAGTTCCATGCTTAATGGATGGTAAAAAATATTTTTTTTAATTCTTTCTGGATTTAAATGTTAAGATAAATCTTTCACTCTCCCAACCTGATAAACTATTATCAAAAAGAATGTAGCTGTGTATTAAAAACCTGCTTTAGATGTAACTAGAATGGTGATGCTTCCATCAGTAGCCCTCCATATAAAAATGATGTCTTTATGAAACCATTCTTAAAGTCTGTACCACATCAAAATGGGAAAACACCCATTTAATAAACTAGGATGCTGTAAATGACAATGATAAAAATCCAATGAATAGTCTACTATACATGGTATAATCAGGGATTGTAGGGACTCTGTATAAAACACATTTTAATGACCCAAGCATCTTTTAAAAAAAAAATAATTTACCGTTATCCAATGTTGTTGTCCTTGTGTTTCAGAAAAAAGAACGTGAATTAATGGCCAATAAAGCCATAAACACCTATGCTGCTGGAAAGATGACGCCCACATTAAACATACCAAAGGACTCCACCCCTTCAGTCATCTCCAACTCTGTTTCTTCTCCAGCCATACCCATTGAGAAACCAGCTGAAAACAAAAAGACATATAACAGCATCAGTAAGATTGACAAAATGTCCCGAATAGTTTTCCCCGTCTTGTTTGGAACATTTAATTTAGTATATTGGGCCACATATTTGAACAGGGAACCTGTTATTAAAGGTGCTGCTTCTCCAAAATAAATGGAAGGACTTCCAGATCAAGTGTTAGCCATACTTGCAAAAACAAATGCTACCAAGGAGAATTTGAGGTTCCAAAAGATTTTTGACCTTTGGGCAATATTCTTCAGGAAGTTTTTGCATGTTTAACAATATGTACAAAATTATTCTTGCCTTGATTATTTCTACATGTAACCTCAAGATGTTTATGACAATTACATAAATGGCAGCAGACACTAATCTTTTTAGGACAACGGAAGACTTGGAACATAGCTTCTATGCTGCTGAGTATCCTGCATTGATAGTTTACAAATGAAATAGGGTATATTTTTTAAACTGTTTGGGCATATAGCATATTTGCCATTTTTTTATATTTCGAATGTACATTCATGCACATAGTGGGACTGTGAACTTTGCAACCTGCAGAGGTATTCTTACAAGCTGTTTCAGAGTTTGTCCAGGCTGGAACACTCCAGCTCATATTTAACACTGAATGCACATGAAGTGGATTAACAGCACCTCTTAAGAGCACATGCCCACAAGCAAGTTTTGGCAGACCACTGAAGTCTACACTCCTCCCCTGATAACCTGGATGTGTGGAACAAACATTACGGCTCTAGTGTCACAGGCACAGATTTCTTTTTGCCTCTGAATGCAGCGTTTTTTTATGAAGGCCATCTACACTTTGAAATACAAATCTCTGAAAACTGGACTAATTTTCCAACTTATTATATGTCCTCAGCTTTGATATGTGGTAGCAGTACTCGGTGTGTAAAACTGTCTAATACTTAAAATGAGAATTGCTAAATATTACCGGTGCCCGTGACATACATACCATAGGAGACGCAGAACCCTGTGATGACTGCCATGGTAAGACTTTTCTAGATAATGTCATAGAGTACATAATATTCAGCAGTGTACAGGACCTGGCCCTTCCTTTCTTTGCATTGTAAAACTTGTGCAGGTTTTGTTGAATCAGGTGTAGCGCTTTGTATCAGTATATCAGCCATATTCTCTTGATTCTGGTCCATGACTTGGCATTTGAACTGAGTGACTTTCTGCATATCAAGCGGCTCCCTCCTTAGTGGCTTCTTAGTCCCAGAAGGCTGAGGTAGCTTCAGAACCTAGGACTTTGAAACAGTAGTGGCCTAAATGCACTGTTGTGCCTGAAATGCAAGGTAAGGACACTGAAAGCTACTCTCCCATCTGCCCACCTGGACTGGTTAGTTCAAGCAGACTTCTTCACTTCTACAATGAGATCAGTCCTCGGTTCCCCCGTTTCCACAATTCTTTCTTTGCCATTCTGAGAATCCTAACAACTGCCCCATGGCTACCCATTCTAGGCCATCTCAGGTTTTACAACAAGCCACAACAGTAACCATAACAGAGGTTAGTCATAAGTAATTTAGCAAATCTAGCTGCTTCATTTGACTACTGCTTGCAATGAAATTGTATTATTTCCAATATATTTATGGTATTATTTATTTGGCCTACCTACAAATTGCTTCTCTTTTTTCTGTTAATAGTCAAACTATAGCACCCTTCCAAAAGTGCATCATGGCCACGGTTGGTATGAAAAAATAGTATAAAATGGTTAATCAGTCCCATGACAATGAAAGGTTACTGCAATGATATTGCTTGCATTGTAGCTGGCCACAATAAGAGCAGCTGCAGGAACCCCAGTTGACTACCTAGAACTTTGGGCATGGCTAGCATTAATAGCAGTATTCCAGTATTTGAGGGGCTGCCTCAAAGAAGACGGTCAACTTACTTTCCGAAGCACCAGAGGGCAGGACAAGAAGCAATGGATGGAAACTAATCAAGGAGAGAAGCAACTGGAATTAAGGAGAAACCTCCTAATGGTGAGAACAATTAACCAGTGGAATGACTTGCTTTCAGATGTTGTGGGTGCTTCATCACTGGAGGTTTTTAAGAAGAGCCTGGAGAGCCACTTGTCTGAAATGATATCTGCTCAGTATAGGAGTCTGCTTCTTATGCAAGGGGTTGGACGAGAAGACCTCCATGATCCCTTCCAGTTCTAGTCTGAATTGAATTGAATTGAAGCTTACAGATGTACTAGGGCTTTCAAAGTCTGGCATACAAAGGAAGATTTATTTATTGTATTTACAGTATATCTCTTTAAACTTAGTAGAATTGTCCTCATCCCAAATTATAAAGCAGTTTTAAAAATGAATACAAAACAGTATGAATTAGAACAATGTTGAATCAGTTTACCAATCTACCAAAATTACCCACAGAGTCTGAATCTTACTAGCACATAAGAACAAAATCTAGCTCATTAAAGCCTTGACAGTTTCCAAAAGTTTGATTTTCCTGCATGAAGGATAAAAAACCTGTGTGCTGTACAAACTATGTATCAGTTAAGATTGCCTAAATTGACAGGTACTCTATTCTCTGAATAGAAGTACGCTAAAACATGAAACAAAAATTAAAATTGTTTTACCCTGATAGTGTGTTGGAAATAAATCATGCAGAGAACAAATTATATTACCACTTTTAATGAGAGAGGGAGAGTGGGAATTTGGTGTAGAGGTTAAGACACTACTAGGCTAGAAACTGAGAGGCTGTGAATTTAGTTTTTGCCTTAGGCAAATAGCTGGTTGGTAACTTTGAGCCAGTCCCTCTCTCTCTCAGTCCTAAGAAACAGGCAATGGAAAACCACAAAATATTTCCAAGAAAATTGAAGGGACTTGTCCAGGCAGTCATCAAGAATCAAGATGGACGCTTGGCAGTGTGGGACATCTTTCATTGATGCCATTGTCCCAGGCTCTCAGTCACTGTGAGAACAGGCATTTTGATATCCATGTTTTAAAATGCACTTGCTGAGACTCTGTTCACTGATTACTTGAATTTTAAGGCCATTACCTACATACCCATTAGGAAAATTAGGAATTTTACCTTTCAGGGAAATAGAAACTTTGGTTCAAATTTAAGCTGCTTCCTGGCTTCTTAATCATCACTACTCCTAAACAGTCATATATTGCATGAGATTACATTTTAAAAGTAGACTAGAACAATATCCAATTTAATTCTTCATTTTTATAAAAAAAGCATAAAACATTTTTAGAATATTTCCCTCTTGTGTTCAGACAAAATCCTTCTACAATATTTCTACTACTGGTATAATAAAGACAAAGAAATGAAATTCCATTTCAAAACTGTTTCAAGCAACTTCACCAGTATTTGGTTTGGTACCATGCCTTTTGGATAACTTATATTTCCAAATGTTGTTTGCATTGTTTGTGAATGATTAACATGCAGTCCTATGCATGTATACCTGGGATTAATTCCCACTGAGATCCATAGGACTTCTGAGAAAATGTGGAGATTACTTTGGAAAGCTGCAGTCCTATGTACACTTGAGATGGAAGAGAACACAACACAACATGTATTTTTGTGTAACTATGCCTAGTACCAGGCTGCATATGTAATTTGAGTTTACTTCAATGGGTTGTTTTTTGCCCTGCATAGAGACATTGCTTCAGAAGCTTTTGTAATTTTATCTTACTGTTTAAATTAAAAAAAAGAAAAGAAAGAAAAAGATTGTTTAATGTCATCTTTTCCCAAGTTTGTTTGTCAGGGAAACAAGTACAACTCACCACAAATGTTATAAAGTAAAATATTCAGATCTGGTTTTCCATCTCTTTTCAGTCGTCCATTCATTGGAAGTGAATACTTTTAATTCAGTTTGGAGGCCTTTTCACTCCCTGTTCAGTTTTGGAGGTCTTTTCACTCCGTACCCCAAGTTTATTGTACTTCAGGAAGTGTTGCTAGGGTATTTCATCAAGCCTGCTGAGATCACCTTGTGCTAGATAGTGATTCTTTGGTTATCACAAGCAATGAGGTCCCTCTTGTTCTTTTGCACATTAGTCTATTTATTAATTTATTTTCATGATTTATATACTGCCCCCTCTCCCTAGGGACTCGGGGCAGTTTACAGCCAATAAAATAAGCATACACAGTTTACTCCATAAAACCAATTACAATAATTAAATAGTGGCTGATCAATTAAAACAGATTTAAAATTAACTTTAAAATCAATTTAAAATAGTATTAAACAATTAAATGAACAATTTAAATATAAAATTAAAATTAAGTTTAAATTTAAATTTAAAACCCTCAGGTGTCAGGCCAGGCCGGCTCGCTGAAATAAATGGGTCTTCAGGGCACGTCGGAAGCACCGGAGATCCATAATAGTATGAATCTCCGGGGGGAGTTCATTCCACAGGGAGGGCGCCACCATAGAGAAGGCCCATACCCTCGGGGCTGTCAGGCGACATCGCCCCGATGATGGAACCCTGAGGAGGCCAACCCTATGGGAACGCACTGGTCAGCTGGAGGCTGATGGCAACAGGAGGTACCGTAAGTACCCGGGTCCCGAGCCATGGAGCGCTTTAAAGGTAAGCACCAACACCTTGAACTGCACCTGGGAGGCCACAGGAAGCCAGTGCAGCTCGCGCAGGAAAGGTGTAACGTGGGAGCTCCTAGGAGAAGTGACTGTGTGAAGAGCGCCCCGATCCAGAAAGAGCCGCAACTGGGCAATCCTACGGACCTGATAGAAGGCCCCCCTGGAGACGGCTGCGATATGATCATCCAACGACAGCCGTACATCCAGGAGGATGCCCAGATTGCGAGCCCCTTCCGTGCGGGATAGAATTCCCCCCCACACGGCCAGCAATAGTTTAAGCTGGCTGTATCTGGATGCAGGAAACCACATCCACTCGGTCTTGGCTGGGCTGAGCTGAAGCCTGTTACAACCCATCCAACTCCGCACGGCCTTCAGACAATGGCTCATCACTTCGACGGCTTCGTTGGGGTGGCCTGGGGTGGAAATATACAGTTGAGTGTCATCTGCATATTGATGAATATTGATGGTTTATGATTCAGTTGATCACTTACATGTATCAGTTGACACCCCTAATATACAGTAGCTGAATTATTTGGCCAATAAAAGGACAGGAAGAAAGCAGTCTTCTGGATTTATTCACTTATTAACTTACTTGAGATAGTCAAACACAATATAAGTAAAAATAAAAAAACAAAGTAATCTATTTGAAATTTCATTGCAATTCTACCTAATAAAAGAAGTCAAAGATTTTTAAAAAGGTAAAGTCTTTCACTATCCAATCATGTCTGACTAGGGAGCATTGCTCATCTCCATTTCCTAGCTGAGGGAGCCAGCATTGTCCAAAGATGCTTCTGTGGTTATGTGGCCAGCATGACTACACTGAGGTGTACAGAATGCTGTACACCTAACCCTTCCCACCAAAGTGGTACCTATTTATCTACTTGCATTTGCATGATTTCCAATTGTTAAATTGGTAGCGACTGGAGCAAGAATGGAAGCTCACCTCATCATGCAGTATTTGGATCTTGAATTGTCCACCTTCTGATCGATAGTCCAGCATCTTAACTGCTAGGCCACCACATTCCCTTAGTAAATATATAAAATAATAATAAAATTTATTTATTATAAATTATTAATTTTTATCAATTTATAAAAGAAGTAGCACAAAACAGCATCATGGTGGCCTAGAGGTGGAGCTCTCCCCTCACAATCAGGAGGCTGTGAGTTCAATCTTCACACAGTCACTTCTGCCCTGGTAACTTCCCGTCTGGATTATGCCAATGCTCTCTACATGGGGCTCCCCTTGA
>JAEANM010003334.1:0-22593 GCA_017656035.1 Myanophis thanlyinensis
CTCTCTCTCTCTCTCTCTCTCTCCCCTTTCTCAGAGAGAGAGAGAGATTTCTGCCTCTGGCTAGGAGGCTCTTTGGGTGCAATTCCAGCTGCAGGTGTCAGGAGGAGCCCAGGGCTGCTGCCTGTTTACCAGAGGACCTGGTGGAGGGGTGGAGGGGTGGGGGGAGGCAGTGAAGGGGAGCTGAGAACAAATGAAGAGTTCAAATGTGAAACGATTAAAAATAAAATAAACTACATCGAAGGGAGGTGAGATAAGGCGCCTGAGCTCTTTCTCCCTATTTAACATTCATTGGATTGAATAATCAGGCCTCATTATCTCAAATTGGTTGCATATTTGCCCTCAAAATGCTAATTTGAAAGTTGGCTGCAAGCACCGTTCTGCCTATTTTGACTAAAATATTATTTTGTTTTATTGTGCACTGCCGGTAGCTCCAGGGGCTTTTCCAGTTTAAAACAAAATAATAATAATAAAAAAATTCTATCAAAGTCTGGCCCAGGAAGAAAGCACCCGGCTGCCGTACCTGCTTTGCGTAGAAATGCCATTTCCAGGCCTTGAAGTAAAATTAGGGCCGTTATCAGCTTCTTTTATGGAATGGACAATTTATCATTAATCTCACAGAAGGAAATGGAGGGAATATTTTTATTATTATTATTTCACCAGGGGGTGAGGCTGGGAGCAGGGCAGCTTCTGACCTCTGCAGAGACGGGGAGGGGGGTCTCCTTCATTCTGAACCACCCATCACCAGCCCCGCAAAAGGCCCCCTTTCCAGACCCATAAAAGGGGGGGGAGGCAGCGGTCAGACCAAGGGGGAGCAAAGAATAGCTGGGTGAACCCCACCTCCTGCACTGCAGAGAAGGAAGCCCCCTGCTTGCCAGAGTATTGGGGCTGGGGGTGTCCAGACTAAGGGGGTGCAGGCTCCCTTGTCCTCCCCTCACCCAGAGGACCCTTTGCAATGCATTGATGAGTTATTTGGCTGGGACCCAGGCTTGATCTCAGGCTGCCCCGACCAGGCAGCCCCCCAGGATCTGTCCCTCTTCCAGCTCAGAGCTCCCTCCTGCTGTGGCTCAGAACAGCAGCCCAGCAAGATGCAGAGGGGGGGGGGGGAGGAGAGAAGATGGGTCCAGGAGGGGCTGCTGAGGCAGCTGATCCAGGGACTCACAGCTGCAACTGGGCAGGCCTTCCCTCATTTCTCTGGGAAGCAAGATTCCCCACCACTGATCCCCCACTGGTGCCTGGCCTGAGCTGACCAAGGGCTGACTTCCTTGCCCACACCTTCAGTTGCCCAGTGTGTAGTTACCCCAGGCCAGGGAAAGGGGCACGGGCTCCGGGAGGCCCCTCAGCAGGCTTAGGCCCACTGGGAAGGACAGGGAGGAAGATGAAGAAAATGGGGAGGTGATCAAGAAATGCAAGACTAGGAGAAGCCTCAGCAGAGACGGAGGTGGCCTCAATCCTGGGGTTGTGGGAGGGGGAGGCACTGGGGTAGACCCCCTTGCAGGCAAAACGTGGGTCTTCCTGTTTGCATCTGGGGTTTTGGCACTTGTGGGTACTCAGTCCTCCAGGCACAAGGCCCCCCTAATCCTGCCACTTGCTCCTCCCTCCCCCCCAGGGCTGCAGCCCCTCCGATTCCTGCTGGCACCTCCACAGATCCCTCCACAGAGAGTCCTGAGCCCTCCTGGCCACTTCCGTGGGGCCACCTTCAAACTGCACCCCCCCAGGTTCTTCATTCCCCCCTCCCCAAGCTCCTTGACTGGTCCCTGCCCTGCCCTTGCCTGCCAGCAGCTGGACGCGTGGCCCGCAGCCCGGGAAATGGTCTCTTGAAGCAAAGCAATCAGACCAGACATAATTTTATTTACCCTTTCTAAAAATGAATCAATAGATAATAACGTTGGAATAATATAGAGGCTTAAGAGCTCCATTCAGAGGCAGGATTAGGGAGATGGAAGGGCAATTGCCCCACACGAGGTCTCAATCCGGCCTTAGCAATGCAAGGATTCGCCTGCCAGATTACCCAGCATTCCTGGGGTGGCTGCAGATGACCTCTTTCAGATGCGGCGCTCAAGTCTGTTTGCACAGCGGACTGCAATTGTAGCCAAGATTACACAGGCCGGGTGGGGCAAGCGGGGTGGGCTGTGACACATAAACATGGAAATCCCCAACTCTGGATTCCGGGGGCATCTCTTCCTCCTGTGTTTGGCAATGACTTTCCCGACCGGACAGATGGACGTGCCCCTGGCCAGGCCTGAGGGTGCCCAGAAGGGCGAAGAGCAGAAGCACCTCTGGATTGGCAGGCTGCAGCACAGCCCCCTCCCCCAAGCATGGAGCCCCAGGAGGGACGGTCAAGCGAAGGACACCCCCCCCCATCTCTTGCTCGGAGGACGGCAACAGGACAAGGTCAAGAGCCAGTCTTGGAAGGCCCCCTCTGCCCCAGCACGGTGGTGGTGGTGGCTGTTGCGCCTTCACAGATGGGGGCAGCAGAAGGAAGGGTGAGGGAAGAATCTCCTGCACACACAGCTCCCCCCCCCCCGCCCCTCAAGGAAAGGCCCCTGGGCTGCCCAGAGCACCAGCCTGGATGGAGAAACCTGACCCCTTCTCCCTCCCTCCCCCCTCCCTCAGGCACAAGGGAGGTCTGAGTCCAATCTGAGCCCCACTCAACATCACAGGGAAGGCTGGGGGGGGGGGCTGAAGCGATGCTGCCCCTCTGCCCACCTGCAGGCCTAACCCTCCTCCCCTCCTGGGTCCACAGGAGCCCAGCAAGGCCCCCAAGGAGAGCTCTCTCCCAGAGGGCATTCGGAGGCTGCGGCTATTGGCCATGCGCCATTAATGAAAATTGTTGTGTTTACACAAATGCTCTCTGTGTATTGGATTCCTTTCTGAAAAGCTGAGGTTGCAAATCTTCAGAGATATGTGGGTGAATCAATAGATTTAAAAGCAAAATTGTGACCCTGGACTTTCTCAGCAGTGCAGCAAGGAGGGCTTGGAGGGGGGGGGAGGGGGGGCTTAATGGGGGCGCAGATCCTCCTACCTCTGGCTTCCAACTCCCACAATAAGGATACCAGTGTCAAACTTTAATGCCCTGCGGGTTTTAAAATGTTGCCGGGAGTTACATTTTCATATCTGGATTTGCAATAATTGTCTTCCTTGAATTAGGAGACAGGCAGAGGCTCTTTTCTGGGCTGCGGAAATGGCTGCTTTCAGTGTCCAAGACAGGGCTGGGCAATGAGGGCTGGCCCTTGATGGCCGTGGACTTCAACTCCCAGAATTCCTGTCATGGAGGGGCCATCCTTCCCCACCCCGCCTCATAGGACAGCACAATCCATCTAACAAGTTGTCCAGGTGTGGGTGTGTGTGTGTGTGTATTCTTCCCCATTCTTCCCCCAAGTCCTGCCTGGATGTTGTAATTAGGCACCAACAACCAGGTGTTTTGACATGTTTCTTCTCCTTTTCAAGAACTGAAAAATAGATTACTTGCGCCCTCTTCCCCCTCCCCAGCACTAGGCAGCCCCCACTGATGCCCCCCCCTCCTTCTTGCAGCTGCTGTGGTTTTTAGTCACTGTGAAAAAGGAGGTTTGAATGGAGGGGGGGGGATGTTTCTGAGGGTCTAAATGGGACTGGAACACTTGAAAGGACCATAATCATCATTTATCACCCTGATAAAGCGATCGTTTTCATTTCCTTCACTGAAGTTTCTTCTTTAAAAGTTCCAAATTCCACCGTTTTGCCTTTAGGGGAGCCTGAAGCAAATGGTCAGCCCAGACCCCCCCCCCCAAGAGTCCAGTTTGGGGTGGGCCAGTGGGGAAATCTACCTCCAGGAGGGCCCCTGCCAAGCATTTGTAGATAAAGGGAGCCCCCTGCTGGTAAGATTTGGGAATAAACGAGAAGGAAGACTGAATATTACAAAATTTGGGAGCGTTGGTATCATTGGATTAGTAATCGAAATAAGTAATTAAATAACTGAAGAGTAGATAATTTAAGAATTAGAAATTAGGAATAACTAGGAGCTTTATAACGGATATTCACACTTGAACAAGAACTAATATGTAAGAACTGCACTGTATGTTTGAAAAAAAAGGGACTGTAAATTACACAAAATGTTTTCGTTTTCAAAATTTTGTTTGTTCTTTTTTAATGTACTGTATGTATGCAATTGTATGGAACGTTTTTAAACTATGTTTGTTTAATATTTTTTTTAATTAAAAAAAAAAGATCTGGGAATAGCTTCCACCTTCCTCGGAGGGAGAGGAACAGATCAGAGAAGCCAAACCTTCCAGGAAAAGGGGTGTCCCCCCCCCTCGCTCTGCTCTGCAGGTGGTCTGGCAAGGTTATCCCCCTGGGGCAAAGGCTTTCTCTCTTTTGGGGGGAGGGCGCTCCAAACTGCAGCCCCACTGCCTGCCTCCCACTACTGGGGACCCTTGAGGGCAGCAGGAAGAGCCACTGCTGGAAATGGCACCTGCTGGAGACCCTCCCTCATTCTCAAGTGCATAAGGGGGGAAACATATCCAGACTGGCAAGACTGGGTTACTGTGTAGGGAAGTCCAGGCAATCCTCAACTGATGACCACAATTCAGCCCAAAATTTATGTTGTTAAGTGAGACCTTTGTTAAGTGGGTTTTGCCCCTTTTTATGAGCTTTCTTGCCACAGTTGTTAAGTGCATCACTGTAGTTGATAAGTTAGTAACCGGTCGTTAAGCGAATGTGGCTCCCCCATGGTCGTTAAGAGTGAAAAATGGTCATAAGTCACTTTTTTCAGTGCCGTAGAACTTTACAAGGTCACTAAATGAATGGTTGTAAATCAAAGACTGCCCGTAGCACAGCCGTCCCTCAGTGACCAACCACAGTTGTGAGGAGCAACTTCTTGGCTAATCAACTGCGTCCTTAAGCGAGACGTCATGAGACTTCACTGCTGGCTGTGCTTATTGGAAGCCGGCTGTGCAACATGGGAATGGGGATCCCAGGGATTTGAACCTGTCAATCGATCAGTGCCTTGAGGAACGAAGCCTCCGAGCTGGTCTTTTTATGAGATTGCCAGGAGTTGGAAAGTGCCAGAATTCCTCCCGCCCGGCTTCTTCCAGATCCATTCGGAATGGGCAAACTGGGGAAACGGGATCCATACCGAGCGGACGGCCTTCTGACCGTGGGTCCCGAGAGGGACATAAGCAGCATCCGTTTAAACCCTTGCCCCCCAGCCACCCTTTAGGGGTCCCATCGGAGGGCCCCGAGCAAAGGGGACGGTGGGCGGCAAAGGGTGGGCAGAGCTTTGCCAGCCCCCCCCCCCCGACTCTGCCCAGTGTCAGCAGCTCTAGGTCAGAGGGCTGGGGAGACTGACCCTCTGGCCACAAGGGCAGAGCACCCATGAGGGGGACACTCTGTGGAGAAATCACCTGGCTGGTTTCCATTCTGAGGTCAGCTTCCCCTTCCCTATCAGAGGTTGCCCGAGTGGGTGTCTGCCCCCCATGCAGGGGGTGTGAGGGGGGGTCTTCCCTCTTTCCCCAAAGTGCAGCTGCCCAGTCCGGCCCCACAGCCAAAGAATGCAACTGGCAGATGGGCAGCCCTTTGATCTCTGCAGCTGCTGTAGCTTTGGGGAGTTTTAGGGTGACTTTTTATGGCATCTCTGTGTGTTCACATTCTTGTGTTGTGCAAACACAGCTTGTTGGGCCAGTGGGGGTTCAGGGTATTGTGCAGGGCCTGCTAATTGGATGGGCAGACTGGCAAAGGTGGCGTGTAAACGCAGCGCAAACCCCAGTGCCTGATCCTTTCCGGCTGCGATAGAAAGCAAAAATAGGGAACACACACACACACACACACACCCCTTGAGCTCCAGAGAGAGAGCAGGATACCCATTCCTCCCCTTGTATGCAGCTCAGATCACTTGACCCCTGGTGGGCACATAGAGCTCCCCCTCCCAGACTCATGACACAGGGATTGGGAGCATTGCTAAAATCCAGCAGGTCCGCTCTGAAGGGAGGAAATGCCCAGCCTCCCACCCACTCAAGGGCTAACGCTGAAGGGCCAGTTTGGGCCAGTCCAGTGGTGAAGACACCAGTACAAAGCGGGAGATCCTGAGTTCTAGTCCTGCCTCGGGTGTGAAAGCTTTGAGGCTGTCACACTCCCCTAACCCAACCCACCTCACAGGGTTGTTGTGGGAAAAAAAGGAGATAGTGGCAGGTGTGTCTTGGTATATTTGCCACCTTGATGTATTCTGTAAAAACAATAAAGGATGCAAAGAAATAAAGTCCAAGGCTTGGGGGTCTCTTCCACCACAATCAATAGAAGCCCCCTGCAATGTGTAGGCCATCCATTTATTTTGCAACCACACCTGGAGACAAGCGGACGTTGAGGTCTCTGGCCCAGAATAAACTCATTTTCTAAACAGCCACTCATTTTATTTTCTATAAACTAGACTTTTATTATAGTACAAAAATATCAGAAAAAAATAATAAATTAAGTTGCAGGTTTACAGCTTCATAAAAATACAGCTGGTCCTACATAAATAAATAAATGCAAAGAGCTATTTACAAGAATCCTACAGTAATCAAAAAGGCACCCTCAACTTTCCTGAGATTGCAGAGAAGCACCAAGGACCCACAGCCCCCTCCCCCCTCCCCCTCCTTTTAAAGTCCACCAGCAGAATCTGGGGGGGGGGAGAGACAGGCTTGACCAAAGGGGGCCTCTTGTCCACAGCAACTCCAGCCCAGCAAAGTCAGAGAGTGTGAAAAGTGTAAGAGACTCAGCCCCCCCTCTCTTCTTGGCCAGGTGCCAGGTGAGAGCAGAGCCTTCATGTGGATGGCAGTCAGTGGTGGGGAAGGGGCACGGACATCCCCCCCACAGGTTGCTTCCTGACAACAAGGGCTCCACATTCCCCCAATGTGGGGGCTTGTTTCACCCCCGGCCCTTCCTCACCCTGCTGACGCCAGCAGCCATTCCAGCTGTCTGGGACAGGCACCCCACAGGCGCCCTGGGGAGGAGGCTGGGCAAAGGCAGGGGGTCTGGCAACCCCCACTCCTCACGACTCCCTTTGGTGCAGAGAGGCAGGGCCTGCCCCATGCAAAGGCCGAGGCTGACCCAGAGGTAAGGCGTTCAGGGCAGGGCTGGGAAGACGTGCTGAGCCCAGAGCAGAAGAGCTTCCTCCAGTGATGGGGCAAAGGACCCAGGCCTGGTTTCCTTTCTGCATTGACCCCCAACTGGGCAGGCAACACACGTGCCTGTGGGGCTGGGCAAGAATCTCCCCCTCACAAGGGCCAGGACAGTCTAAGAGGGGTGGGTGGGTTGATTGATTTAATTAAAATGGAGAGACCCTCAAACAAGCCATCAGTGGAGCACAGCTGCATGCAATCATTGGGAGGGAGGGAAGGAGGGAGGGAGGGGGTCCCAAGAAGGAATCCACTGGGTCTATCACAGCTGGAGATTCCAAGGCAGAGGGGACAGTGGGGCTCACCTGCAGCTTCTGGGGCAGAGCAGGGGCCAGGCTGGAAAGCAGACACGGGCAAGGGGGGTCAGCATACCCAGGCAGGCTTTCTGAAGGCAGCTTAGCCCCCCCCCCAGGCCCCCCTTCAGCTGCAGCTGGGCAACCAACTCTGCTGTCCCCAATAACAGAACCAGGCAGGGCCTTCTGAGCTGGGTCTCCACCTGCACTGAGCAGGAGGGGCCACGACCCCAGCCACCCAAAGGGCCTGGCTTGCAAAGATGCTGGGGGAAGGCCACTGGTGAGGCTAAAGGTCCACATTGAGGTCGTCTTCCCTGTCACTACCCTGCCTGTCCAGCGGGTCAGAGGGGGCTGTCCGTGTCGCCCCAAACTGCGAGGAGAGCTTGGCCGCCTTCTGCTCCAGGCTCTGCTTGCGCCATTTGATTCTGCGGTTCTGGAACCAGACCTTGACCTGAAATGAGAGCGAGAGGGAGCCCTGAAGCCCAAGCATTCCCCGCCCCGCTGGGCTGCTGGAAGGGGGCTCGGCAACTTCTGGAGGCCCAGAGATACCCCGCTTACTAGAAAGGAGCAGCAAAGTGTGCTTCTAGACCTCACTGAGGAAAGGAAGCAAAAGATGGGAACAGGACATTTGTATCCAGGTCCAGACACAGTTCTGGGGACAGAGGGAGTCTCCGGTCTTTGCCGGACTTTGAGCCCCCATCAAAGAGCCATTATTCTGCCCGAATCCCCTGAATGTATTTATGTCATTTATCTGATTTGTACAGCTAAACCATCTCATCAAGAAGTGCCTGGACAGGGTCAATTCCTCATCAGGCCAGCAAGAGGCAGGGAGGAAACAGTTTCCCCTCACACCAGATTTCTGCTGAAGAGCAGAGTTCCACTTTTTACTCTGCATGGCAAAGCTTCCCTCCAAAAGCTTTTCCGAATGACTAACTAAATCAAAAGGAGCCTCAGAAGCTCTGCAGGTTGCACCAAGCGCTTCCTTTGTTCTGCCATTTTTACTATTTATTTCCAGCCTTGGGAGAAAAAAAATCCAGGCCTGGCCATCAGCTTTGACAAGCAGCTTTCAGCCTAAAAAGTAAAAGCTCTAAAGAGGGAGCCCTCAAAAGTTGGTTGGCCAACAGAGGCGGAGTAGCAGGCTCTGTGCTGCCCGGAATGGCAGCCCAGTCTCCCCCCACCCCTTATCAGCTGCCAGGGAGGGGATCCTGCCAGTTCAGAGGAGGGCACTCCCAACGGAGAGACTGGTCTGTAGCCCCCCCTCGCACAGGTTTCTTCTCCATGCCCCGAGCGGAGGGGCTCCCTACCTGGGTCTCCGTCAGTTGCAGGGTGGCTGCCAGGTCCAGGCGCTCGGAGCCCACCAGGTACTGCTGCTTCAGAAACTCCTCCTCCAGGCGCTCCAGCTGCTCGGGGGTGAAGACCGTGCGGACTCGCTTCAGCTTGCAGGGCCCTCCGGGTCTCCAGGGAAGGGCCGGCCCCAGGGACCCCGTGCAGCGCGAGAACCCCAGGTCTGCAGCTGCGAAAGGAGCCGGAGAATGACGCGGAGCCAGGAGGGAAAGCAGCCCCGCAGTAGCTTCTCCTGGGCGGGCAGGAGTGGAGAGTCCGAGCGCGGCTCGCCCAGCCCTTCCGGGAAAGGCGCCCCGACGGCCTTTCCCGGAGCTCCTCCCGGTCCCAAAGCCCGGACTTAGATCGGTCGCGTTTCCCGTGGATGCTGGATCAGGACCCCCAGCCCGCACCCTCCTTCCCGCCTCCCCTTTCCAGCATCCGCCAGTCGCAAAACCTGCCGGTTCCGTCTGGCGGCGGGAGACGCGCGGCTGAGCCCGATCCAGACGCCCCTGCCCGGACGGCTCCCACCCGCTACCCGGGGAGGCTCCCGTGCTTTAAGGGGCAGAAGGAGCGGGCTCTATAAGGCCGCGGAGCCTTCACGTTCACCCGCGGTCGACTTCGCGGGCTGAGGAACGAGCTCGACGGACGGGCCTCGGCTTCCCCCCGCGCGCGCAGACCCGGCGGGCGGCTTCCTCACCTGGCCTCTTGCAGGCGGCCGCGGCGCACCGGCAGGTCGGGGCCGAGAGGAAGGGCTGCTGCGCGGCCAGGTAGAGCGCCGGGAAGCGCAGCGTCGCCGCCACGCAGCCGAAGTGCAGCGCGGGCGAGGAAGAGGCGGCGGCGGCGGTCCAGGGGCCGGGAACCGGCGACTGCCGACGGGGCGGCTCCGGCTTGGCTAGCAGCGACTCAATGTCGAAGCGGCTCCTGGCCTTGGAGGGCGGCGGCGGCTGGGGCCGGCGAGGCAGCGCAAGCGGCGGGGCGGCGGCGGGGGCCGGCGGCGGACTGCGCAGCATCCTCGGACGGGGCGCGGAGTCTGCGGCGGGGCGGGGGCGCGAGGGCCTTATAGGCTGCGAGGCAGGCCCCGTGCAAGGCCGGAGGGCGTGGCCCGGCCCGGCCTGCCCAAAGGTGCGCGGCCCCGGACCGCCCCGGCACAGGAGAGGCGGCCGGCCCAGCAGTGCTGGGAGGAGAAGGGCAGGGCGGAGGGGCCCGGAGGATCGCGCGGATAGATACAGCCTTGGCAGACGGCGCTCCGAGTCCCAGCCTGAAGCGACGCCAAGCACTGTCGGTGCCCGGCAAAGACCCGGGGCTCCCACCCTGTTTTCCGCCTTGTTGGGCTCGGGGGGCCTCGTGAGTCGGGTTGCCCGCAGGAGGCTTCCCCGGTCATTCCGTCCCTCCAGTTTTCATTGCTTTTCAGCGATATGGATCCGTTCGGAATCCTTTCAGACCCGTCCCCTCTTCAGCCAATGCCAACATAGGCTCTTCTGGCCAAGGGGCCTCTCCAGGGGAAGAGGGGGCCACCGCTGAAAAAGCCCCTTTGCCCCCAATGGAGTCTTGGGGAGGATGCAGGATTCCTAGATGAAAGAGGCACCGACTTCTTGGGGGACTTAGAGGCCTCTGGCTTTCCACATAAAATGGGAAGGTGAGCTTTTCCACTTCCCAGTGTAGCCTACAACCCTCGGGTCTCCTAGTGGTCCCCAGTCCTGCGTAGCTTTTCTTTATTTTCTTTTTTCATTTTTTTATTTTTACAAACAGTTCAGGGTGTGAAGAGTGGCACCTGAGTGTCATACATTTTGATAAAAATAAAATAATAATGATCACATTTGTTTCAATTAATAATCTTATATAGTTCTGCTAGTAGTACACATATTTAAGTAATTTTAGTCTTTCATTATTTGGTTATTCACATTTCAATATGTTATCTTTATCTCAGTCACCATATTCTAAAGTGCACAGCTTTTCTGAGACTGTCAGGGCCCACCTGTTGTGCCCAGCATGGAGCCAATTCCCCTTACAGAAGTTGGATGTCAGCATGGCGGGAATGCCAAGGCAAACCGAAAAGGTGTCAGTCAGTCCACCTACAGCTGCCAGCCTGGCCTAGTGGGAATGCCCTTGTGTCCAACCAAAGCAGGGGCCTTCTTTACGTCCAGTCACCCAGTCACCCCACAGATTGCCCAGGGAAGTGAGGCCACGGGGGTCCATCCATCTGTGCTTAAGCTGGGAGACTCTCCAGAGGGAGAGATGGGGGCTTTGGGACTGCAAGGACTGGGGAGGGCAGTGGGGGAATCATCCTGGCAGACTCTCCTCCTTTCTCAAATATTGGGGGCGGGGTGGGGTGGATGTTTACCTCCCTCTGGAAGTGAGATGTAGGTATTGCAGCCCTTTCCCTTGCGAGGGGGGGCGGAGAAAGGGGGCACTGAAGGTGTGAAATTTCTCAGGGCTAAAGAAGTGAAATGAACCTGCAGGATGTCTAGTGCAAATGGGAGGGGGGACCATAGGAGGGCCCCCTTTTCTGAAAAGCCCGGCGGGAGAACGATGGAGGAAGGAGCCCTTTGTGGAGCAGGGACTGTAAAAGCCATCTCCCCCCAAAAAAGAAGACCAGTTCCATCTAATAGTCATTAGCATCAATTAGGAGCCTTTGAAGTGGGCAGGAGCTTTGTCCTGCTGCAGAAAAGGAGCCCTCCTTTGGGCAGCCCATAATAATCACATCTGGCGGGAGGAGGGATTGCAGCAGCTCCTCCGCTTTCATCTCTTTGGCAAGGTGCTTGGAATGTTAATGGGGGGAGAATCAGGAAATGCTTTTCCCTCCTGGAGACCTGGCGGTGGGGGGGCTCCAGAAGGCCCCCCCTCCTCTTGCAAGAAGGGGGCTGCCATTCCTGCAAAGGCATCACCTGCCTCACCCGTTCTTCTGCCAGGAGTGAGACTCCCCCCCCCGCGAGACTCCCCATTCCCCCCCAGCAGCCCACAAATGAGCACTGCGGCTAACGGGGCCCAAAGAGCACCGAGCCAGGTTGCTCACAGCACCGGAGACAGCCACCAAGCCTGCCCTGTGCCCTGTCACCGGCCTGGGTTAGGCCAGGGAGTCTGGCCGGCTGGCTGGCCTGTTGGGCCTTTCCCCCCCAACCCACCCACCCCCCATGGATTCTTCATACCCAGAATGTAACCGGGTGGTTTTGAGCCTTTTCCCCTCTGCCCAGCCTGCTTCACAGGGTTGTTGTTAGGATACAATTGACTGATGGGTGAGGGGATAGCCTCTCTAGAAGAGGAGAAAGCAGCCTTAAGCTCTGTGGGAAAAGAGATGCCCAGGAATGACCTCTTTGGCTGCTGTGCTCTCCAAGGCCGGCCGGTCTTTGGGCCAGAAGTGTGGGGGGGGATGACTCCCACCTTGCTGCCAAAGGTCGCCCTTCCAAGAGCCGGGAGAGCCAATCATTTTGATGTATTTTGATTGCCCAGAGTCACTCCTCAAGTATCATTAATTCATTGAAAACAGGTGGACCGATTATGCTCCCTTCTCCCAGGATGCTCCGCCTGCTTGAAAGGAAAACTGAGATTCTACAGGCCGCTCAAGGTGGGTGGGTGGGTGGGTGGGGGTGTTCTCCAGGCCCTCAAGGGCATCAATTAGCATGGACAATGACCTTCATCAGCAAGCCTGGACCTGTCCAGCTTTGTGGATTGCCATGTCTGGGCCTGCAGGGCTGGAAGCCAATGCCTCCTGCCCTCCATAGGTTTGCATCCCCCTCCCCAAAATTTGGCTGCCATTCCTCTCCCCCCACTTCCCCCCACTTCCTGCTTATGGTGGCCCCCAAGCCCCTCCAGCTTCCGCATTTACCTTTATATAAGCTTGAGGAATGAAAGTTGGTTCAGAATGTGAGGGCTAGGACAGGGGCTTCCATGGTGCACTGCCCACATTCAGGGTGGGGGTGGGGGCAAAACTGCCAATCCCATTTCAGAAGGAGCTGGTGGGATCTGCCTGGCTCCCTCGGTGTGCAGTGGCACTTTTATGGGATCTTCCAGTCAGGAATTAAGAAGCGGAACTGATTAAGCAGGAAACAAGATTATCTGCCAAAGGGAGGTGGCTGGGATGATCTTGCCTGCAGAGGAAGGATTCCCAGGGCTCTTCCTGAAGGAATCGCCCCCACCCCACCTCTCCCCTTCCCAAGAAAACCAAGTTCCTGAAACAAATCCAGCTGGAGTGGCTCTGTGTGTGTTTGTGTGTTTGTGTGTGTGGGGGGGTGAGTGAGGAGGGTCTAACCCATTCAAAGACCACATTTTGCACAGTTCACTTGCTGCACCTGGAGATGAGGGGTTGGGCAGGGGAAAGGCGTTTTCTAGACCTTTTTCTCTCCCAAATTACAAGGCAGGGAGGAGAGGCTTCACACTTGTTTTGTCTGCTACACCAACACAACAACACCTGGGAAACTGCTCCATTCCCAAGATATTTTATAGCACCCAGGCAGGGCTGCAGTGAAATTCATCTGGCAGCCCAGCTCTGTGTCCTGGCTCGGGTCCCCCCACCCCGAAAGCCAGCCTGGTGTGAGAGTAACCTTGGCAGGCGGGAGGAGGAATGCAGCCTGGACAAGGGCTCCATCCATGGAAGCTGGGATCCGGGGACGGCCTGGAGGGAGCATTTCAGAAGGGACCCTCCAGACTTTTCCAGAGAGTTACTCAAAGGAGGAGAGCTTCAGGAAGAATCTGCAGCTGGAACCTTGCGATGATAAAGGCAGCCACAGACATGGGCCTCCTCCCGGGACTTCTGGGAGCGCAGAAAAGAGAATGGAGGGAGAATGGAGGGAGAATTGGGTGGGCGCGTCTCCCACCATTTTGCTCTGTCACACAAAATCGCCCTTCCGTGTTGCTGGAGGGGAGCCGGAGTGAGAAGCCGGAAGCAAAAGGAGGCAGGTGCGTTTCTCCTCCCCTCTTTGAAGTCTGGAGAGACCCTGAGGAGAGGGCGAGTAGCAGGCCTCGCGTTGCCCTTCAGGGGGGTTCAAAACCTGCCCACCCCCAGAAGGAAGGAGAGGAGCACGGCTGGCTGGCTGGGCCAGGAGAGGGGAGCCCCTCCATGCTGAGCTCTCGGGTGGGACTTTCCACGCAGTCCCTGAGGTTTCCCCTCTCTGACATGGCGGCTATGCTGTAGCTGAGCCGGGGGTCCTGTCTAGAGTCCCCCCCCGCATGGGCACCCCTGGGTGGGCTTGGCATGTAGGGTTCTGCTGATCCTGAAAGGAGAGAGAGGAAGTGCCCAGCCCCAGCCGGACAATGCCCGGCGAAGCGTAATCCTCCTCATCAAAGTGGCAGGCAAGGAGGCCAATGGGATTAGCTGGGCGGGAGGGGGCTGACCACCTACAGTAGCTCCAGCCAGCCGCCCTTTGTCCCTCCTGCCCTCCCTCCCTCCCTCCCAGCTGGGATTAGCAGTGGTCCCAAAGGGCAGAAAGGCGCTTCCTTCTTCAGGGGCTGATGGCACGCTGGGAGCAGCCAGGGGCCACGGGAAGGGCTCAGCGGGGCTGATAAAGCTCAGGGGGGACAGGATGGGGCTGGGTGCCTGCACAGCATTAGGGAGGGGGGCAACTGCCAGGGAGCCAACCAAGGCCCCACCCCAGAGAAGGATGCTGACTCTGAAGAGCAGGGGAGGGGGGAGGCCTCTCTCCATGATGCAACTGGATTCTGACAGTGAGGGATGGAAGCAGCTCTGGCTCCAGAACTGGGGGAAGAGATCTGCCATTATCCCAAGGGGGCATGCACATACTGTATGTGCCAGGGCAGGAGGGCTTCTGCTGCACCTCTCCACCGCTGCCTAACATACCCTTATGGTGTGTGCGTGTGGGGGGGGGGGGAAGAGACTGCTTGGACGCCTTAAAAGCTTCAGCTTCTGTGACCTACGATCTAGAAAAGCCCCCAAGCAGTTCTCAGAGGCTGGCTGGGCTTATCCTGAGGGGTGGGGGGCAGAGGCTGCAGCCAGCCTGGCTCTGATCAAGGCCCACAGCAATTCAGAAAGGCTGGCTGAGTGCCCCCCCCCACCAGGCTTGCATCCCAGAGAGCAGGTTGGGGAGCAGCTGCAGAGCCCCCCCAAGCTCATTTCAAAGGAGCCTGCAGAGGCAGCTCTGCAAATAAGGCCCCATAAAGTGGTTAAACATGCATGTCAGAGAACAGCTCTCCCAAAGAGCTGACCCCCCAGGAAAGCAAACAGAGTTGTTTGTCCCAGGATGGGGCCCAGCACCGCTCCCCCCCGCCCGCCTCACACCTATCAAAGGGCCGGAGAGAACCATCCCCTCCAAGTGTCTGTGGGGGGCAGAATTGCTTCCTTCCATCCTAGTGTGTTTGTGGAGGTCACCCACATGCCAGAGGTTTCTCCCCCCCACTCCAATCTCAGCCAGATCTGCCGGGAGGGAGGGAGGGAGGGAGGGAGGGAGGGAGGGTGGTTGGTTGGGAGGGAGGATGGCCAGCTGCCTCAGAGTGTCCAGAGCACATAGACGCACAACTTCAGGCAGTCCATCAAGCCCAGCCCAGCTCAGCTCAGCAGAGAGCTGGATCTTGCCCACTTGCTGATGGCCACCTGGGCAAGAGGAGGCTGGTGGCTCCTTGGCCAACTCGGGGCTTTCCTGATTCTTTGGCTGGGGAGGGGTGGATTTGG
This sequence comes from Myanophis thanlyinensis, assembly GCA_017656035.1. Classification (NCBI taxonomy): domain Eukaryota; kingdom Metazoa; phylum Chordata; class Lepidosauria; order Squamata; family Homalopsidae; genus Myanophis; species Myanophis thanlyinensis. The sequence goes on from JAEANM010003334.1 coordinate 15,363, forward strand.
GAGGCTGGGGATGCATCCTCCGCAGGTGCAGATGGAGGAAGGCAGGGCAGCCGTGAGGATGGTGCCAGGGAAGAGCGGATGGCATTCAGGATCCCCTGACTGGGCACCAAGGCTTAGGGGGCCTGGCCTCCACTTACCGTACACCCCAGGGCCTGAATCCAAGGCCGCTGCCCTGCGGAGCCGAGGGGTGGAGCCCGGAGTGGGCATCATTTGGGCAGGCTGCTTCCTGGACCAGCCCAGCTTCTCCGCTGATGCCGGTGCTCCAAAAGGCCTCTGATCAGGTAGAAGCCCTGGCCTTCAGAGGGTGCCCCCCCCCCACCTCTTCAGGCTCTCTTTTGCTCCAGGGAGGCCTTGGGGGCTGGGCTACAGCTGAGCACTCTCTGGAAGGTGATGGGTCTGGCAGCGAGGCTGGCCCTTTTCACTGCAAAACCATAAATTAAACACCGTGTTTCCCTGTCCAGCCATGCCACCTTTAAGGCACGGGGGGGTGGGGTGGGGAGGCTGATTGGAATAATCCCCGTTTCCCTGGGTGGCGTTTTGTTTTGGCTAGCTGCCACCACCACGACAGGAGCCTTGGGGAGGAAGTGGGCGAGGATTTGACTTGACTGCCCCCGTTCAATATCTGAGTGGTTGTCCTGGATGCTCACCAGTCCTTTTAACTGCTGTCTTGGATGAAGACATTGAGGGGTGTGTGTGTGTGTGTGTGTGTGTGTGGTCCTGCCCCAAAGCAGAGGACCTGACCTCCCTCAGGCCTGCCTCACCTCAAGCACAGGGATCCTCTGTGGGCACCACAGTTTAAGAAAACCTCTCAGCAATGGGGACATATTTGGAAAAAGGCAACAAAAGAAATCAGAAAACTGCAAAGTAGTTCTTAGGATTTTAGATTTAGATGTTATTTGATTTATATACTGCCCCCTAAAAGAGACGGAAGGAATAGAGAACACTTAGCTTGGAGAAGAGACATCTGAGGAACAATGAAACATCCTCCTTCACACGTGTGTGCACTGAGTCCGTGCGCTTTCCCTGGAAAGGTTTTTGGAGGGGGGCTAGACGGACTGGCCGAGAGATGCCCAGCTGGGTTTTTGTCTAGACGGGATTAGAATCTGGGTCCCCGTTTCTAGCCTGGTGGGCCGTCCTCATTCTTTAGGCACCTGAAAGGGTTTCACCTGGCAGGCAAGGCCAGCCCCGCCCCCTTCACAAAGTGCAGGATAGGTAAGCCTGGATTTGTGTTCCAGAAAGCAACCCCCTCCCCCCCAGAGGCAAAGGGGTCCATTTTCTGGGCTGCCCCCAGAGAGGGTCCCCGCCTTGCAAGGGCTCAGAGGAATAGGCGTGCAGACAACACTCATCTTGTCCAGCAGTGCTGGACAAGGGGCTGAGTCCGAGCGTGGCCAGCTGAGCGGACTGGACAGGACCAAGCAATGAAGCCAACCAGAGGAGGAGCCATTGGAGGCCGTGGCTTTCAGCCAAGGGGGGGAGGGGTCTTCCCTCAAAGACCAAGGCTCCTAAGACAGGCAGGATAGACAGAGCTGCGAGGGAGGGAAGTTGGTGGAGTGGGCACCCAAGGGGGTCATGATTCTGATTCGACAGGTGTGATTCCCAGTGTGATGGCCCTTGGCCGTAATTACATCAGACCAGCAATCACCTTAAAGACTGCTCCATGCAAGCTTATCTCAGGGTCATGAAGAGGACTAGGACCACAAAGCATGGATAATCTTTGCTGAAGTGTGAAGGTTCCTCATTGCCTTGTTAGATTTGCAAAAAGCCTTTCCAGAATTTGCATTTCCTGGCATCACTTAATTGCTCAGGGTAATTAGAAGGCCAGTGTAAAGTAAGGAATAATACAGTAACTTATGAAATCTCTGGATTTGAGTTCAAATCGCATTGCCTGAAGAAGTTTCCTGAAGTAATTATTTCTTGCTTTGTTCTAATCTGTCACTTATCTTTGTCCTCTGGATAATTATCCAGTTTCCGTGAATGGGCCAGTAAATTTAATCATGAATGTTGCCTCCACCAGAGCTCATCAGAGGGAGGGTGTGAAGTACCCTGGATTCTTAGGGGCCATTAAGCTTCCCTGGAGGGCAGGGGAGGAATCAGTAGCCCTGTCCAACAATGGAGGTCATTATCAGCTGAATCCCTTTGGCTCAAGGCCTGTGTGGATTCCCAGTCTGGGGAAAATGCATAGCCAGACAGGCAAATTTCCAGAAGAGACCCAAACTTCTTCAGCCTCCCTGGCTGCCCAAAGAGCCCCTCCTGGGACCCAGCAGGTAGCAATTCTCCAGGAAAGGCTGGCGCTTTCATCCTGTTAAAATACCTGCTGGATCCCCAAGTGAAACCTGACAGATTAAGGCCCAGGGTGTGTGTAGGGGGGACTGAAGGTGGGATTGGGGGGTGGGTGGGGGGGTCTCTCCTCTCTGTGACAGACAATGCCAAGCCCCTCTCAACACCTTCAGGTGCTCAGGAACATTTGGCTCCCGATGGGGCTGATGGAAACGGGTTTTATTAGCTTATTTAATAAGATATTTATTATGTTGTATTATTTATTTTACATTTACATTTTATTAAGTGTCAAAGCCAAATCTGATATATATTTTCATTTGAGGCACAGCGGTACTAAGTGTACATCCAAAATAGAAACATAAAATAAAAATAAAATAGAACATTTTCTATTTATATATATATATATACTGTATATATAAATAGAAAATAATAACCCAACAATACAGGGCACCAGGCTCTGAACGCTGGGACCCTCTTAGGGAGGCCAGTTTTCAGCGCCACTTGTGCTGTGGCACACCACACTCTCTGTGCCAGGTAAGGAGGCAGCCATTAGTCTCATGGGAGGCTGGCTTATACTCATACTGAGGTGCAGCACAGACAGGAAGTGGCACCATCGTATCTCAAATTGAAGGCCCATCTGGGAGAAACCTGAATGAGGCATAAGCTACGTCTCCAAACTTTAAGACTTGTGGACTTCCCAAAATTTCCCAGTCAGTGCAACTACCTTTAAAATGCACTAAAGCAGAGGCTGCCAGTCCCCACAAACCAGTTCTCCGCTGACGGCTCTAACCTCTTTCCCTGTGCATCACCACGTTCTGTGGGTATGAATTGCACAGGTTAGCAACGGGCTGTGCGAAGACAGGCTTTCTGGGGTCAGGTCTCCATCTGCTTGCAGCTGGCTTTCTTGGATGACCTCCCTCCCGGGAGTTTGAGAGGGGCAGAAAGACCACTCTTGCTGTGGCAGCCGTCTGCTCCAGTTTGGGTTCAAGGGAAGCGGGCCTCTTTGCTAGAAGGGGAGTGACCTTCCCACAGCACAGCCCTCTGTCTTCTTTTGGACTCTCGGAGACCTGACGGACGGACATCTGCATCACCTTTTCTGGCTGGAGAAATTCAAGTTCCCAAATCCTGGGGATTTCTTCTTCTTCAACCACATCAGACCAGCCTCTCCCGAATTCAGCAAGGTTGGACAGGTGCTGCAACCTGCTTGGGAACGGCATGGCGCATCGGGCCTCGGCCCTGCAAAGGCCTGCAAGGGCTGGTACAGCCCAGCACAACTGCCTCTGACGGGCAAGTCCTGTTCTCTGGACCCGGGGAAGGAGGATCCCCTGGCCCCCCTCCAGCTGGTAGGCCCCTCTTCTCCTCCACCTCTCCACCCATTAACACCTCCTCAGGCGCAGCTCCTCCAGGGCTGCTAACTGCCTGGGCCCTTGGGTCGCCACCTGCCAAGGAAGGAGCTGTACAAAGAAGCCCGGTCCTTTCCACCCCTTCAGCAGCTCCCATTTCTGGACAGAAGGTCCTGGTCTTCCAGAAGGCTCTGTTGCTCCTCTGGATGAGAAGATTGTAGCCATTTGGGCAAACTGGAAGTCCCCAGACGGAGGCCAGACGGCCAAAGGCTCACAGGCCGGAAGGAGCAACTGTAGGGATGGAAACAAACACACCAAGTGGATGGAGCCCTGAGCCCTTCCTGCCTGGGCCCTGCCTGCTGCATCCCTGGGCAGAGGCAGAACAGAGCATCCGAAGGCTGCAGTTAGTGCAGAATGTGGCCGCGCGGGTAATCGTGGGATCTCCTCAGAGCTCCCATGTAACACCTCTCCTGCGCGAGCTGCACTGGCTTCCTGTGGCCTTTCGGGTGCAATTCAAGGTGTTGGTGATCACCTTTAAAGCGCTCCATGGCTTGGGACCCGGGTACTTACGGGACCGCCTGTTGCCACCATCAGCCTCCAACCGACTGGTGCGTTCCCACAGGGCAGGCCTCCTCGGGGTGCCAGTCGGGACGGTGCCGTCTGACAGCCCCGAGGGTACGAGCCTTCTCTGTGGCTGCGCCCTCCCTATGGAACGAATTGTCCCCGGAGATTTGGACCATTGCGGACCTCCAGGCCTTCCGGCGTGCACTAAAAACTCATTTTTTTCAGCTAGCTGGTCTGGCCTAATACCTCAGGGGTTTTAAATTTTAATTATTGAATTTTAAATTTTAAATTTCTTATTTTGGTATTCCAATCTTATTCGGCCAACTTATTTAATTCGTTTTAATTAATATTTTAACTTTTGTTGATTGAAGGACCTCGAGTCCTTCGGGAGTGGGGCGGTATAGAAATCCTGCCAATAAACAACAATAATAATAATAGAAGCCCAGCGGCCCGGCGAAGGAGGCCGCAGCGGAGGCCACCCCGGCTGGCTGCCCCAGGAGCGCCCAGGGAGGCCGAGAGGAGGCCCCGGCCTCTTCCCCAGAGCGCCTGGGGGAACGAACACTTTCACCTTCTGGACCAAAAGGTCCCTTTTGGAGGACTGAAATGGGGGGGGGGGTGTTCTGTGGGGGGGTGGGGGCCCCTTTTTGCAACAGAAAAAAGCGCTTCCTTTTGCTCTCTTGGTTCCCCGGCTGCCTCCCCACGAGCCTCCCGGCCCTCTGCAGCCCAGAGCAGCTCAGTGACGGCGGGGGATTCTGGGAGTTGAAGTCTCCCCGCCTCAAAGTTGCCAAATGAAGAAAAAAAAAATTCTGGATTTGGCCCCGCCTCCTCCTCCTCCTCCTCCTCCGAGTCAAGATTCCCCCGATGAGAGAGAGAGAGAGAGAGAGAGAGACGACGGGCAAGGGCCAATCCCGACGGCCGCTCGTGGAAGATGAGAGCCAGCCCCTTCCGGTCAGGTAACCGGAAGGCCGAGCACCGCTCTACCCGCCGCGCTCTCTATGGTGCCTGGAGAGCTACCGGGAGGGCGATGGCGCTGGCGGGAGTGCTGAAGGGCGTCCGGGCGGCTTCCACCGGCGGGGTGAGCCCGCGGCAGGTGGGGAGCCGGGAGGCGGGGTGGGGACAGGCGGCAGCGGCGGCTCACCCGGCCCTTCTGTCTTGCAGCGGCTCCTGCGGGGCCTCTCGAGCTCGGCGGCGCTTCTGCAGAGGCCGGCGCAGGTGAGGCTCCCCTCGGGGGGGGGCAGGGGAGCGGGGTCTCTAGGGGGGCGCAGGGGAGGAGAGGGGGAGGGCGGAGGGGAGGGGTCTCTGGCGGGGGCGCAGGGGAGGGGAGGAGGGAGGGGAGGGGTCTCTGGCGGGGGCGCAGGTGAGGCTCCCCGGGGGGGCAGGTGAGGAGAGGGGGAGGGGGGAGGGGAGGGGTCTCTGGCGGGGGCGCAGGTGAGGGGAGGGGGGAGGGGCGACGGGAGGGGTCTCTGGCGGGGGCGCAGGTGAGGCGCCCCTCGGGGGGGGCAGGGGAGGGGGGTCTCTTATGGGCCCTCCCCTTGCGACCCACCCTCTCGTTGCAGGCGGAGGGCGCCTTCCCGGTGACACTGCTGCCGGGGGACGGTGTGGGCCCGGAACTGATGCACTCTGTCAAGGAGGTCTTCAAGGTGAGGGGGGGATGAGGGAGAGGGGTGGGGTGGGGTCCAGCCTGGCCCCATTCCCTCCCTCATTCCCTCTGGCTGTGCCGTGCAGGTGGCGGGCGTGCCGGTGCAGTTCGACGAGCACCACCTGAGCGAGGTGCAGAACATGGCCTCGGAGGAGATCCTGGAGCAGGTGCTGGAGTCCATGAAGAAGAGCAAGGTGGCCCTGATTGGTGAGGCTGCCTTCCTTCGGGGACCCCCGGGGAGGGGAGGGGAGGGGGGCTGGGCGGCCCCCACCCTCCGGCCCCCTCACCGCCTGGGCTCTCTCGGCCTTGCAGGGAAGATCCACACCCCCATGGAGTACAAAGGGGAGCTGGCCTCCTACGACATGAGGCTCAGGTACGTGTCTCCCCCCCCCCCTTTGCAGCCTTTTAGACCTGGGGGGGTCAGCAGGAGGGGTGCAGGACGGAACCCAACCCCAACCACCTCGGCTTCCCCTTCCAGGCGCAAGCTTGATCTCTTTGCCAATGTGGTCCACGTGAGTAGCCTGCCCGGCTATAAAACCCGGCACAACAACCTGGACCTGGTGATCATCCGTGAGCAGACGGAGGGCGAGTACAGCTCCCTGGAGCATGAGGTGAGCGAGCCCCACACACATGGTCCCTCTGGACGAGCTGCAGTTGGGGGCTTCTGAAGGGGGGAGGGGCTTCTGACATCTCCAGTGATCCTGGAGGGGGGCTGCACCCGCCCAAAGGGGCCACTGAGGACCTATAGACTGGGTGCGGGGGGGGGGGGGAGGGGGGGAGGAAGAGGAGGGGGGTGTCAGGTCAGTTTTCCAGCAGGGTAAAAGTCAGCCTGCCTGCAAACACCTGCAACAGGCTGAAGAGAATCCTGGGGTGTCCCCTCAAATCTGCAGCTGAGCAGGAGGGCTTTGCTCCCATTCTCTGCTTCCTTGGAGCCTTCCCCATTGGCCACTAAGGATCCCCAGGTGATCTTTGTGAGATCCACCTACAGCAGCTGTCCCAGGACCTTTGGGTAGGGGGACCAGATTTATGGGAGACTATTTTTGGGTGATCGAGGAGGTTGGATATCCTATTCTGTATCTGAACGTATTCTGTATCCTGTGCTTGGTGTGACTGTACCGATGGAGGCTCACTCAATTTCGCTGCACACATGTTGTGCATTGACAAGAAAGGATTGAATTGAACTGATTTGAGAGGAACCTTCACACGAGCAGTTTGTAGCAGGGGTTGTGCTCCCATGGGAATCTGAGGCCTGATGAGCTGAGGTTGAGCAGATCAGGGTGGACATGCCAGCACTGGGGAGGGCCTTTGCTCGCTCATCCACCACTCCCCTGCAGTTGTGCAGCCCAGTTCCTACCTGGCCATGGATCGCTACCGGTCTGTAGCAGGGGGGAGGGGGGGTTGGAGACCC
>JAEANM010003335.1:0-22590 GCA_017656035.1 Myanophis thanlyinensis
GTGATAAAGGTGCTTTTCAAAAGGCAAATGGGCTTTCTTGGGTTTTTTTCTTCTTTTTTTCCTACTCATCCAAGTTCTTCAGTCCAGCTTACAGTTGTTCCAAAGGTGCATTTTTATTTTTATTTTTATTTGAATAGAATAGAATAGAATAGAATAGAATAGAATGTCTCCACCCAATTTAGAATTTTAGAAAATCAGACATGCCCTGTAGGGGAAATTGTATCTTGAAAACCCTAAAGGTGCTCTTTCAAGAGGCAACTTCTTGAATGAGAAGTGAAAAGTCTTGAAATAAAAACCAGAAAGTCCAGTTGCTTCTTGAAAAAAGCACCTTTGGGACAACCATGACCTGGATGACTAAGAATCGCCATATCTTGAAAAACCTTTGTAGCCTCCATTGCAGAACTAATCTATGCTAATTCATAGGATATGAAAAAAATAATGCAATCTCAGGAACACAGATAGATATGCAGAACACTTCTCTTGCTGTCTCTCTACTATTGCTTGGGATGAAGAATGCTCAAAGAAACACCATAATTCCAGTTATTGTAATCATGTCATGTCTACCAAATATGTTAAATGGTGTTGTGATAAATTCTGTCTCCTCTGATAGAAGAAGAATTAAACTTCTAAAAGGATGGTGCAGAGTGAAAGTCTGGGAGGTTTTGATATAGAAGTTTTATAAATGCATTGCTCAGTTTAGATATCCTGGCCACTACTGTATCTTCTCTTTTGGTATCAGACTGAGACAGTTTGATGAACCCAAGCATTTTAATGGATTGCATTTTAAGCAATGAAATGTTTGACTTCCTGAAAGAGATGTGTGTTCTAAAATGCTTGGATTCGTTTAATAAAATCATCAATCAAGAAGCTGTAAGACCCAGACTGAATCACGACTGGGGAAAAATGTGCAACAGGATTGCATTCTATTGCCACTTCTATACAATATCTGTTCAGAGGGGTTTTTGAGGAATTTCAACTTAGATGACTCATAATTGGAATAAACATTGATGGCAGAAATATTAACCATCTAAGATACACAGATGACACTATTCTACCAGCAGAAAATGAGGAAGACGTAAAACATCATCCTAAAAGTCAATACTCAAACTGAAATAGGCGAGATAGTTTGTAAATATGAAGAAGATTAAAGTAATGGCAACTGCTGAAAATCTGTCCATCAAAAGTTGACTATGAAGAAATTGAATCAGTTCAGGCCTATATTTTCCCTAGTTTCCAAACTACCTAAACAGGAGACACTGGATTTAATGAATATTACTTGGGAACAAAGCAAAGACTAGCATGGAGCAGTTCTGGAAAATTGAGGGATTTAGTCTTAATACCAAATGCTGGATAATAAAAACCGAAGACAACTAGATAGCTATGAATTATGGTTTAGAAAAGGCCACTTCACATACTTAGGACAATAAAAATATTGAGCGGTAATATTTTAGAGTGCATCAACCCAGAAATATCACTGGAAGCTCAGATTACCAAGGCAAGATTGATTTTTCTCCTTTTAGTATCACTAAAGTGAATTGCTCAAGAACCATAACAGAATTTGAAGGAAATGTACATGACTTCTATTCTGGCTTCCTGCCACAGCCTGAAATTTGTAGAGCCTCTTCCTTTTTAAGTGGATATACCAAAAACAAAACGTAAACAAATTCTTCTGACAGCTGTTGCGTTGTAACAGACCATTAGACAGGGCAGTATCAGAATGAAGAAAAAGAAGGGAGGGAAAGCCTCCTATCAAAGTAGATGCCTTCTCTCTTTCCTGCTATTTAAAATCAAGTAATTAGATGCAGAAAGTTTCACCTGAATAAGAGAAACTATGAAAAACAAGCAGGTAAATTAGCACAAATTCAGACTTTCAAATACTGCTACCTGATATATGTTTCTTCCAGAAATGGCTTCCCATTTGTCATTCTGTTGGTAGAAATCAGCTTGAAACCTTTCCTTGCATCTTGCAAATTCAGATCCTCAGTTTAAATATTTTCTGGGATTTAAGCAACAGATAAAGAACTATAGTCTCCCAGTTTCTAGACTGCTCAAACCACTACACCAGACCAAAATTGTTTCCTTGCTGCTTTTCGCATCCTTTTCTACTATACAGCCACATCTCCTCTTTTACTCACCACAGCACGGACTCAACACCATCTTTTCCAAAGGTGAAATTCAGCCGGTTCGCACAGGCCCTATAGAACCAGTTATTAGAAGAAATCTTTTGTTTTTTCCCCCCACTTTGCAGGGTTAATCCTGTAAATAATGCAGGTGTTTCTAGCCTAATCTTTATTGCCTTGCTCACAGAAACTGCCTCTCCCCTTATTTTATTGTAACTTTGGTGAAGTTTAATTCTGTGCTTGGTGATGTTTAATTCTATGGCCACGCTCACAGAACCGGTAGTAAAATAAATTGAATTTCACCACTGGATCCTTTCCATCAACAGCAAGGTCAGAGCAGGGGGAGCCATTTTAAAGAGCAGGAAGCAAGCCATCCTGCCATGCCTCTTCTATAAAGGTAGTCCTCGAGTTACCACAACAATTGTATCCAACATTTGTTGCTAAGCAAGGCAGTTGTTAAGTGAGTTACACTTTGTATTATGACCTTTTTTGCTATGATTGTTAAGTAAATCACTGCAGTTGTTAAGTGAATCGTAAGATTGTTAAGCAAATCTTGCTTCCCCCATTGATTTTGCTTTTGGAAGCTGATGAGGAACGTTACAAAGGGTGATCACATAGCCCCCACCCCGTGTAATTGTCATAAATTTATGACAATTGCCAAGCAACTGAATTTTGATCACCATTTGTACATGGGGATGCTGCAACAATTATAAGAGTGAAAGCTGGACATAGGTCACTTTTTTCAGTCCCGTCACTAAATGAATAGTTGTAAGTTGAGGACTATTTGTATTGTGCTTTCTCCTTCCACAGGCCTTCCTTCTTCCACAGCATTAGAACAGGAGTCAGAAATTAATTTATTTTGCATTTATTTGTTATTGCATATGAAGACTACCCAATTCCCAAAGGATTCTGAGTGGCTTAAAATATACACAGAAAACAAACAAACAATAAAAAAGCATCCAGAAGAGTAAAACAACCAAACACATTTGAAACCACCATGACCAACAAAAAATCCCTAATTTCAGAAAAATAACTAATATTTTTAACATCTCCCAGTGCAGCTGTGGGATGAGAGCCGTACAAATCTCTGAGGGAATGATATTCTAGTGGAACTACAGAAATGCAGTGGTAATTGAAGTAATGACTGCAAAACATTTGTCACATGGTTATAGTAGCTCTCACCTTCCACCAGGGTGTCCACTGCATTCTGCTGCAATTTTCAAAGGTGGTACCTTAAAATTCAAGCATGAGATCTTTGAAGGCAAGGATTACTGTCACCAAGACTTTCTATTCCAAAAAAAGCCACAACTGGACTCCAGCAGTAGTATACCATGATTATGCCCTCTGATCTAGCAATAGGCAAGAGTTCCAGACATCCCCCTAATACCAAATTTGTATCTTCAGTAGGACTACAATCCTGTCCAGATGTAACATAGGAACTAACAGCAAGTCAAGCGTACTTTGGACTGCTAAATTAGCAGGAGTTGAGGCAAAGACAGGATCTCACCCTGTCACATGGTGCTTGGGTCTTAAACCTGGGCTGCTGGCTTTCCAGCCGACAAGCCCAGCATCTTAACCCCTGAGCCACCATGCTGCTGCTTAAGATCAAGGGACTGACTATATAGAGGAGTGATTTTGAGGTAGATAGCTCTAAACTACCTCCAATCCCACTTTTACCCCCTGGCTACCAGAACTAGGCACCTGGTCACGGATCCACAGTAGATCCGTCTATCTGGTTTCGCAAAGTCCAGAAGCTGAAATGAATCCCAGATAATGCTTGAAGGCTCCTGACAGTTTATAACAAGCAACAATTAACATGCTCCCAGTATAGAATCAATAATGAAAATGTTCAAGGTCAAATTTAATAACAAAAACAGACTGAGCAATTACCCATCAATAACAATTTAGTCAATGGAAACAATGTGTCTTTTCAGGACAATAATGCAAAGTACTAAACATCTTTATTAACAAAGTTGTAAATAAATACATGTGTATCTTCTTATGTGTTACTTGCCACTTTTTAAATGTTTATTGTTCCCATCAGGTTAAAAAGAGAGAGAGAGAGTGATAAGTCATACTCTTAGAGTAACAGGGAAATTCTGTTCAGCAGCTTAAACAATTGTCTCCAATGCTGCGCTGGCCTGTTTCTTAAGCCCATTTTAGAAATTGCAGTCCAGATTGCAGTGGGTTGGCCTAGGGAGGGGGTTGTGTTTAGTTCAAACGATGGCCATTGCAAAATCTGATTGATCCCCCTTGCCCAATGTTACAAGGAAGGGAAACCTCAGTGACTGGCTCCAGTATGGCTCAAAGACTACCGTTTCGTTTTAGAGGTCATTTCTTCTTCCATCCCCTCCCACACCATCCATTTCCTTTGCTTTTCCAGAAGTTTTCCATATGGATACCAGATATGATAAGTTCCTCAAACTACATTTGAAATTAATAGGACATGGCAGACATTTTCTTTCTCCAGAATTAAAACATAAATGTGTTAGGGTTTTTTATTTCTATTTTTGATAAATCAACTAATTAGTCCACAGTGCCATTGCTTGAGAGTATCTCCTTTTTCTTTAAAACGTTTCGTTTAAATTACTAACATGTACAGGATGCTTGTGGACATTTGATCAGTTATATAGAATGGGAGGGAGGTCAAATTTGCAGCCCATGGGCTGGATGTGTCATGCACAGGCCATGTCCACCCAGCTCTACAAAGGGGAAAAAATCACAATACTCCATGTAATGCCAACATGATGCCACAAGTTTGACACCCTTGATATAGAACCTCTACTCCTATATTCTGTTAGAGCAGGTATTACAGTACATAAAACTCAGAATTCAGTACCATGACCTTGGAATAGAAACAGATAATAAAATCAGACAACTGTCTTCTTAGCTAAGTGTGAATAAAGTGGTGTGAAAGATTATGACAATGTTGTTTATTTCACACAGTGATGTTATCTAGAAGGTTCAGATTCTATCAGTTTGAAAAATAACATGAAGATCATTCTAACAGTTTATCTATCTACAGCATTCTAGCAGAAGGACCATATTTGGCTTATAATATTCCTTTTATCTATTCTTTTGAAGTGTACAAACCAAACCTATGTAACCCATAGAGTCTCTGCAGCTGTTGGTTGATGAGAAGCCCAGTGACCATTGTAGCATATTATACCCAAAAGGTATATTTTGTTGAATCTATGTCCAAATGTTTAGGTTTACTATTTAAAGCGAGCATTTTTCTCATAACAGCCTGGCACAGTTGGCAGGATAAGAAGGTTAGGAGAATAGGGGTAATCCACCATGGAGGGTGTGCCCATGCCATTTTTGGGGAAGCTCAGTCTCTGCTTGTATGCTCCTTCTTCTATGATCCAGGATTCTCAGTCTTCAGCACTTTTCTTTAGATTGTATCTTGCTCCATTGCACAGAATAACAAAGTTGGAAGGGATCTTGTAGGTTAACTAGTCCAACCCCCACCCAAGCACCTAAGCTAACTCCTATCCTCAGCTTTTATTTATCAACTCACAAGGACAATATTTTTGTTGGGTGACAGAGCTGCCTACTGATTGGGGTAAATACTTTAGCAATTAGGAACTATCCCCTTAAGGGATTGACTTCTGGGAAACATAGTTTTATGCCATGTGATCGCATTGGTGTTTCTAATTGGCCAATGGGCTTTTCAGATTGTAGCCTTTGTCAGGATCTTTTCCCCCTGAAGGCAGGGGCCATTTCTTAATCTCCAAGACCTGCATGGGAAGGATCTTCTTTTCACCTACACCAAAGGAAAGACTTTATACACCTCAGAAGAATCCCTTCAATAATAGTAAGTTATTGATTGAGAATACCTGGAGAGATAATAAAGTAATCCATAGTTAATCCTTTACGTGTTGAGTTAAACTACCTGTGATAAGCAGTCTGTGCACTTGAAACAGAACACTTCATGACAAACTCTCAGAGAGGAATGGCCTCTTAGGGGCAGTCAGAGGCATCATGGATTATCCACATTCTGTATCTGCACTTTTTATATTATTAAATTAGACTGAATCAATTTTATCTTTAATATGTCATAGGTGATTAGTCCCCCATGAAATTTACTCACACTAAAACTCCTTTTTATTAAAAAAGTGCAAGCAAATAACATTTCTCCCAAATGAATTAACAGATAGAATTTGTTGAGCTTTAAATTTATTTAGTGTGCTCTGTTGAGTACAAAAAAAGAGGCCATTTTAATACTACAGGTGGCTGTTTCTTGGGAAGTGTTGACTTCAAAGTTTTTGCCACGTGCTGAGTTCCTTATTGTCCGATCTGTGATTGAAGTATAGCAGATACAGCATAAGCAGTCTCTGACTGACAGGACTACTAATCTCAAACCAAGTTCCTCATATTTATTTTATAGCACAGCAATGCAAACTTTCATAAAGGTCATGTTTGATGAGGATCATCCTCACAGGCAAAATACTTGACTATAAAAAGAACTGGAAATTGCCAAGATCTTGCAGAATACTTTAGCAAGAAGCAAAAAATGAACACCCATGTTTGATCTGGAAGATTGGTAAATAAGAAAAGAAAAAGGACATAAATCACTTTGCAAAAAAAGTGGAGGGGGAGAGAGGAGAGCGGTGTCTGGTTTTAAAAATCATTTTTATTCTAATAATATACATCAATATAGCACATAGCAAAACAAGTACAGGAAGTCCTCTGGTTATGACAATAATTGTGATTGGTACTGCCCTCACTAAGTGATACAGTTAGTGAAGGACAATATTACATGACCATATCGCTTAGCAATGCCAATCCCAGCAGTCCCAATTACTCTTGTGACCTCAAGACACATTTGTCATTAAGAGGGAGGAGGCAGAATTCCCAGGTAAGGAGTGTAGGGGCGCCATGAAGGGTACAGGCCATGCACAAGTCAGGGGAGGTTGGGGGGGACAATTGGCAAAGGCCACACATCAGTCAGGGGGAAGAGGGGAAAGGGCTAGCACAGGCCATATGTGGGTGAGGTGGGGGCTGCTGGTAGGAGAAAAAGCAGGAGTGATTTACCAGGGCAACTTGACACTTTTCTGGAAAGCTTCCCCATTGATTTTGCTTCTGGGAAGCAAATAAGGAAGTTGCAAATGGCGATCACGTGACTCTGGCTCTTTGTGATGTCATAAACAAAAGCCAGGTACTTAAGCCCACAGATTGCACTGTGGCTGAGAGGCTGCTAGGATGGCCAGAACTTCAAGGAATGGAATAAGCATTTTCTCAGCATCATTGTAACTTTAAAAGGTTGCTGAATGAATAGATGTAAGCCAAGAACTGCCTATATATAGTCCTTTGTAGTCACAGATATCTATGGGGAATGGGTAAGAGGATGCAAATGAGAAACTACATGTCATGATACAGAATTCTGGTTTAGAAACTTGTATCACTGGATGCAACATGTAAAGGCCGAGTTTGCACCAAACCCATATCAGCATTTGGGAACAGTTAGCAATGGATGCCTATGATGTAATGAAGAATCAATATGCACAGTAAGGCAAAATATATAGAAACACCATAATCAGAGGTGAAATTCAGCAGGTTCTGGCAGGTTCTCTAGAACCGGTAGTAAATTTTCTAAGCAGTTTGGAGAACTGGTTGTTAGAAGACATCTCCTTTTGGCCTTTTTTCCACTTTACAGAGTTAATCCTCTGTAAAGGATTAAGGAAGGCAGGACAAAAAACATTCTGGTGTTGTTTCTAGCCTAATCTTTACTGCCTTGCTTACAGAAACTGCCCACCCAGTCACATGACCCCCCCCCAGCCATACCTACCAAGCCACGCCCACAGAACCAGTAATAAAAAAAATGAATTCCACCACTGCTGATAATCCACATATCAATCAGAATGTACATGGACTTAAACATTGTAAGGTACAAGATGCTTTGAACTGAAGATTTCTAGAGAGGAGCACTATCTTAATGTCTTGTCTCACCAGAGCAGCTGAAATCAAATAAGCTAGCTTGTCTGATCTCTGTTACTCTTGCTGCCATTGCCTTAAACAATGGGAGGATATACATGCCCAATGGGATCAGGTGACGTAGAGAACAAGTGGGGACTCTGGACTTCTAGAAGTCTGAGCAGTGAATCGTTTCTCAGGGCAGCTTACATTTTTAAAGTTTTGATAAAAGCTTTGCCTGAGGACAAATTGCTGGACTGTCTCTAGGCCAGTTCAGTGCCAAGCTGACAGAGACATTAAATAAGGAGTGCCTCATAATATTGGAGTTTTTAGATTCTAGTCTTACTCTTCTGAACATTATGTAGCTCATAAAATAAATATACAGCCATTCAGTTTCATGGAACCTGATGTTCATAATATACTGGGCCATTTTTAGGAACTTGTTCAAGATCTCGTCACATTTTTCTAAAATTTAGCATGCTAAAACCTTTTTTCACATTTTTTTTATAGGCAATCCATTGACTCTAGGATAAACCCAATTTCATTTTCATTTTAGGGACTTTAATTACCCAAAATTCAAGAGTTTTCCAATGAATCACTTTAAATTACAATGGGGAGGAATAGAAAATATTGTGCTTTCAAGTAGCATATTCTCTAAATTGCCTCCTTTCATACATCATACAAACACCAGTTCTCTTGGACTTCACAAGCACTACTTTCTTAGCTTCAAGAATAAGTAACTTTCTTAAGAAGAGAAGTAGAAAAGGTTCTACTTATCCAGATGGATAGCAGTTTCTGAAGATGGCACAGCATATACTTTCAGTTTCTCAAGCATTCAAAATCTACAAACACACACACACACACACACACACCTTTATCCCTTTCTCCATAGTTCATGGTCGACTGTCACTGCATATCAGCAACACATAAGCATGAGGTGGTAGCTGACAAGTTGTGAACTCAGCTCCACTGCCACCCATGCTACCTACAAGCCAACCTCAATGTTTCTACAGCTTAATCCTAGTGTTGGAATGCTCAATATGCAGAGATATCCACAAGCATCTTCAGTCATATTCATTCGGTGAATCACTAAACTTGCCAATCTTTTAGCAGACAGGCCTTCTAGACTCTTCCTTGAGATCTCAGTTTAGGATTAAAAATATTCCAATGCATATTTCAATGCATGTTTATATTGATTCAAAATTGCCATGAAGAAATGCTGCTGGAATTCAAGAGTAAAACACCCTTCAGTGCAAGATAAGATTAGAATGTTCCAAACTCCATTTGTATTTCAAAAGCCACATGAAGTATAAAATATTGATTGAGATGTTGAAGTCAGGATTACTAGATCCACAGTCTGCATTCATCTTTCAAATCAACCTTGTAGGCTAGGGAACGATGTGTCCAAACAGGCATTCTGGAGTTCAGCCTCTGATCAAAGGATGTTCTGTAGGAAAGTGCACTTCATGTACAAGCCATGGTGACTTCTCAAAATTCTGCAATCCATCCTTACGATAGATCAAAATTATGCACATTGCAAATTAGTGGGGAGAGATGTAAGAGTCATTAATCAAATGCTATTGGCTTAGCATGTTTTGAAAAGATTCAACACATTGTTACCATAAAGCAGTAGTGGCAAACCTTTTATATCACCAAGTGCAGTCCTTCATGCCGGAAGGGCATGCCAAACCGTCCTGTGATGAACAGCTGGCCAGCGTACATGTGCATACTGGAAACTGGACATTCGGCTCTTGGAGCACACGTGAGCACTGGGACACTGCACTTCCGGGTTTTGGTGTGCCCGTGTGGCAAAAGCCAGCTGGCTGATGCGCACCAGAGGGCAAGAACGGGATGCGGGGCTGTCCGTGCTGGAGCGCAAGAATAGGATATGGAGCCAGCAGGATTGTGCGTGGCACACAGGATGGTTTGGAATGCCAGAAAGCTCTCAGGATGGTTTGGCGTGCTGTTTCCGCCACGCGTTCCATAGGTTCACCACCACTGCCATAAAAGGTCTCTCAAAGACTCTTTATTTCAAAGATTAAGCTTTCTTATGGGCATTGTCTTTTGTTTCCAGACATATTTCTCTGGCACCATATGGTTGATGTGCAAATATAACTATTGCTTCCTCAAGTTATTCCATCCCCCACTATCTTGTCAGAGCTGAAGGAGCTTCTTGGATGAGAAGCGAAATTTCTTTGATGAAAAAACAGCACAGTCCAGTTGCCTCTTGAAAAAGAACCTTTAGGACAATCATGACTTGGATGACTGAGAATCTCTACAGACTTCCCCAAGTTATAGTTTTGGAGGTGTAATTACTGACCTCTTGTCATTTTTTTTAAATATAAAAATGTATAATTGGTCCTCAGTTCAGAATTATGGCTACACATCTAAATGCAAGGCATAACTGCTTTTTATTTTAAAACACAAACATTTGTTATTAAGAATGACCAATCAGGGTTTATAAAAACTAGACAAACAACAGACAATATTAGGTTAGTTAAAGATTTAATAGGCTTGAGTAAAAATAAAGATCAATATGCAATTTTATCATTAGTTGCTGAAAAGGCTTTTGACACAATATATATTTGATGTACTAAATAGATTTAGATTTCCTTTGAAATTCACAAAATGGATTAAGATACTATGAGTCACCCACAACTAAAAGGTTAATAACATGTTTTCTTATACTTTCCCACTATTTGGAGGAACTAGACAAAGATGTCCATTTTCATCCTTACTTTTAATGGTTGCATGGAACCCTTGACTTGTGCTATTGACCAAATTGTGAGGTCTCTGAAGCAGTACATAATAGAACACAAATTGGTTTTATTTGCAGATGGCATTCTTTTGTTTATTTCTAAACCTATACTACTATGCCTGTGTTGATGCTAAAAAAGATAGATGCATTTAGTAAAATAGCAGGATACGCTATTAACTCTATTACTCCAAATCAGAACTGATGACGGTAGGTGAAAATTTTGTTAGTCACCCATTTAAGGAATATTAATTCTCCATTTGTACCTAATCCATTGAATATATGGAGGTTTGTCTTTACTAAAGGATATAATTCAGTTAGTAACATGAAATATCTCAAGAAATCTAGAGAGAGATTTCTTCAGATATTGATAGATGGAATCATTAAATTTTACCCATAGAAGAAAGGTGAATGCTATCAAAATGAACATTATTCCCTGATTAATTTATATTCTGAAGGGAATTCCAGTTTTTACATCTGGAAAATATTTTCAGAAAATTGTTTAAAAATTCATTTAAAAATTTCTATGGA
This sequence comes from Myanophis thanlyinensis, assembly GCA_017656035.1. Lineage (NCBI taxonomy): Eukaryota > Metazoa > Chordata > Lepidosauria > Squamata > Homalopsidae > Myanophis > Myanophis thanlyinensis. Next base: position 11,323 of record JAEANM010003335.1, read on the forward strand.
ATTATTTTAGTCTGGTAATATCATCACATAAAATTCAATTATCAGTTAACAGGGGGCTCAGTTTTTCAGAAATGTTGTATATCACCAAGCTTACCTATTATCTAGAATTTAATACTGGAAGCCAATAATTGGTGTTAATTTTTCAGTTTGGGCCATTTTGGAATATAGATATATAGCATCCTTGGCTGGATGGATAGTTTTAAGATCTAAATATACAACAACTCTGGAATCTCAGGAAACAATTGCGTTAGTTAGAAAACTATGAAGTGTAATGTCTAATAAAAATATTCAACCTTTTCACCATGACTTTATGGGGAAACCTAATTTTAAATATTGGAGAAAAGATGATGATATGGAAAAATTGGATGGAAGCAGAGATATAAACTTTGTATTCATCTTTGATAAAGATGAATTTCTAACATGATCTGTGTTAGGAAACAAATATCATCTATCAGATATAATCTATTATCAATATTTAGTTACACTTGTTAATAACATTGTTTGAACCAGCAGCATTTTCAGGTTCTGAGACATGAGAACAACTTGTTAACTTCTCTAAAACTAAAAACGTATTATTAATTTCAATAGTAATTTTTATCAATAAATCAATCTGATATGCGGATGTTATAAAATCAGTGGAATGAAAAATCAGAGGTTCTGATATTGCCTAGACAATGGGAGAGTGTTTTAATTTATATAGCAAAATATTGATGGATTCAAACCCATTGATGTATACAAAAAATAATATTTAGAGTTTACTGGTCTCCAATGCATTTGTATAGAAAAGGACTGTCAAAAACAACATTTGATTAGAAATGTAATAAGGATGGCTTATAGTTACTATGTTTTGGGATAAAATATATTTGCGCTCCATGGCTTGGGATCTGGGTACTTATGGGACCACCTGTTGCCATCGTCAGCCTCCAGCCAACCGGTGCGTTCCCACAGGGCAGGCCTCCTCGAGGTTCCACTGTCGGGATGGTGCCGTCTGACAGCCCCGAGGGTACGAGCCTTCTCTGTGGCTGCACCCTCCTGTGGAACGAATTGCCCCCAGAGATTCGGACCATTGCGGACCTCCAGACCTTCCAGCGTGTACTAAAAACCCATCTATTTCAGCAAGCCGGTCTGGCCTAACACCTAAGGGGTTTTTTAAATTGTTTAAATTCTTTAAATTTTAATTTTTGAATCTGGTTATTTTAATTTCTATTTCGGCCAATGATTTAATCTATTTTAACTGTATTTTAACTTTTGTTTATCCTGTTTTTAGATGGCTATACACCGCCCCGAGTCCTTCGGGAGAGGGGCGGTATAGAAATCCTGTTATTAAATTAAATTATTAAATTATATAGCAAAAGATTGATGGATTCAAACTCATTGATGTATACAAAAAATAATATTTAGAGTTTACTGGTCTCCAATGCATTTGTATAGAAAAGGATTGTCAAAAACAACATTTGATTAGAAATGTAATAAAAATGGCTTATATTTACTATGTTTTGGGATAAAATATATTTGTACAGCAAAAAGAAACAATTTCAGATGATAATATTCTTTTGAACTATATACCTAGTACTTGGATTTTGACAATTGGTCAATACAAATTGACTCTCCATGCCCTCATTATGGCCAAAAGACTGATACTGCAGCATTAGAAAAGAAAATGTATGGTGCCATTCACTTCATGGATTGAAGACAGGATTGAACTTTCCATCTATGAATGGATTGTCTTGAGTTTGTATGGACAACTTATAGGAGAAGGACTTGCAGAGCCAGGGAAAGGAATGAAAAGAGGAATCAGTTTAGAACTGTTACGTAGCCAGAACTGAAAGCCATTGACCCATATCTGGTTCTAACCACATGCTGACTGTTAGTTGAGAAGATTCCTGTGTATAGGCGTTTAGCAATAAATCAGTTAATTTGAATATTTACGTGTGGACTTGGTTTCTTGCACCTGATACAAATATAATGAAATGCTGGACCCATTTATCCAAAATATAATAGGTTAAAAACATGATTGTTATATAAATATATTGGAAATATATATGTATTTGAATAATACTTGCATTAGATAACTATGTATAGAATTGTAAATACTTACTGCTAAAATGATATACTTTTTACTTTGTTGTATTTTTTTCATTTTTTAAAGTACTCCCTATGAGTCTTTTTTCTTTGACAACGTATTTTTATCTTTTGAGTTCCTCCCTTTCTTTCTTTCTTTCTTTCTTTCTTTCTTGTCACTATTTTACAAAGCAATAAAAGAATAAATAAAAAGAAACATAAGAAGTCTAGAAATCTTTAATTTGTTCTTTAACAATTCTTAGCTGCTCTCACCGCTACGATGGAGCATCATCTGTACAAGAAAAATAGACGCAGAAAGTTAATTTCCATTCCCCATTCTGGAACAACTTTTTCTCTCAGAGGATACAGTTGGCAAATAGCAATATTTTTTTGCTTCTAGTTAAAGCTCTACACAATATTTAATGAAATATTTGGAACAAGTAGCAATCACCTGTGATAATTAGATTTATTTTCCTCATGGTGTTTTTCTATTCTGGGGAAATAAAAATAAATGTCCACTTCAAAACATTAAAAGCCTACTGTGTATCTATCTACATTAGATCAGTATACTGTATTCTGCTATTTACAAATGTTGCTACTAATATTATTGGAAATTCTGTTTTATTCTATAGAAATGGTAGCAGAGGATTATTATATAGCCCTACAGATTGGTAGCAGGGGCTGGTTACATAGCCATACAAAACAAATACATTGTAGAGTTTACAGTCACCATGAACCTTGCTTAACGATTCACCTATCACAGGAAACTCGCCTCAGATTATAACCATAGATGCAAACCAAACACTGCCATCTACTGGATGAATAATTCTGTAGTTGTTCCAATATAAAATACATTCTAACATATATTCCAATAAATATAAATTCATTTTTTTTGTAAATAGACATATATCTGCCTTCCCTCTGGATATGAATACAACATCCTCACAAAAAAAACCCATACAGAAGAATGACTGCACACAGCAGTGATCTTAAGCAATTGGGTAACCTAGAAACAGAAGAGAAGCCATACAAGAATGTATTAAATTAGGAATAAGAAAGGGAGCAGCAGTAACAGTATAAGGCAACCAAGCCCCTTAAGTTCTTTTTAAAGAAACTACACCAAACTATGGTAAATATTACACTAAGAACAATATCTTAGCATTAGAAGAATGCACCAATCCTAGTGCAGGGATAGCAAACTTTTTGGTTTCAGTGTCTCAAAAATTCAGAAAATATCTACCTTGACTCCGTTGGCATGTCACTTCCTCCCCCAAACAAAAGAAAAACAATTTGATATCTCTTCCCTCCACTCTGAACAATGGAAATCAGTGGTAGTGCTGAGGCTGGGCCTTAAGTAGCCCTCGCAGCACTATTGCCACTCAAAAATGTCACTTCACGCCATTTCCCAAGGCATGGAAACCTTGAGAATGGTGTGATTACCTCTGCAGCTCAGCACTCCACAGGATCTTCCATGTGGAATGGGATGACTCACCACAATCAACTAGCTGTGGCCAATTCACTGCTGCCAACTCCCCAGGGTCAACTCACTGCAGCCAGCTTGCCACAGCCAACTCGCCGCAGGACCACTCACTACAATTCAACATTTTTTTTTCATTATTATTTTATTGTATTATTTTAATTTTTGTCATTTTCACATTTCATTTTTTCCCTCCTTTTTCATCCTTTCTTTAATGATTCTGTTCCACCATTTCTTTGATATAGTGTTGCTTTTGTACCGTGGCAAGCTGTCCTGTGATGAGTTGGCTGTGGTGAATTGTCTTAGACCAACTCTGTACCTTTATGCCTTTATGTTCTTTTTCTGTTGACAGGCTCCTGCGACCTACCTGAGGCTGCTCTAGGCTGCACAAGTTCTTCAAGTGGCTTTGGAGAATGCTCTTCTGGGGCCTTTCTGCAGCATCAAAAAAGGAAAGCCATGTTAAGGATAGTTCCCTGTTAGGAGAACGAATGTGCAGTGAAGCGTTGTGAGAGTGGTGTGGTAAAATACACAAACCAGGATACAGAGACACTGAGTAGAAAGATAGGTTTTTATTTCTGTGGAAATAGAGGTTTTGCAAAGTCCATCAATCAGTCCAAATTCATACACAGTAAAGTCAGTCAGTCAAAGAGTTCAGTTCAGGGATAATCCAATAATCAAAGTCCAGTAACAAATATACAGTTCGGTACATAGTTTGCAAACAGTAACAACTCACAGAAAATCCATGCTGGTTAATACAGCTCTTCAGCAATCAACAACACCTTGCAACCAGTAATCAGTAACCCACATCTGCCAGTGATTCTAGCTCCATCTTTATGGTTGCTTGAGGAAGCAGCAGCCAATCACACTTTCTTAAAGTTACAGTACTTAAAGTTAAATTAATAATCCTGATTAATATATTGTCAACCCAAATTGTTAGATTTTACATTCCTAGCAAGCCATACAAAAGCACATCCCATTCTTCTATGGCAGTGGTGGCAAACCTATGACACGCATGCCAGAGGTGGCACTCAGAGCCCTCTCTGTGGGCACGTATGTCGTTGCCCCAGCTCAGCTCCATCACAGTTCTCCATGACATTTCTTGCCATTGTTTGCAGGGAAACAGACTTTCCCTGCAAACGACGAAACAGAAGCTTGCAAAAGAAAAAGATCTCGCCTCTTGCAGAGCTGCCAGTGTTATGATGCCCTGCCTTCTGCCAGCCAGCTGGTCTTCAGGTGTCTGGCACTCATGTGCATGCAAGACTTGCAGTTTGGACACTCAGTCTCTAAAAGTTTCGCCATCACTGTTCTATGGCCTCCATAGCCTCCAAAAATCCTATGAGGGCCAGCTTTCAAAAATAGTTGTTGGTAGTATTGGTGAATGCTGGTGTGTCATTCCAAATGTGTGGCATGTCACTTTTGACGCACGTGGATATTTAATATAGTTCAGAAGGAAGAATCAGAAAAAAACAAAGTCACAAACCAGGGGTGAAATTCAGCCAGATCACACCACATCGCCCAAACCGCTAGTGGTGATTTGAAATTGGCCCCACCCACCCACTCCTGCCCTTCTACTGTATTTCCTTATACGAGCTTCATTTTTTTTTGTTTCTTATCTTAATCAGCTGTTTGGCATGTCTACAGAGCCTTCCTGATGATCCCTGCTGCCCCTGCTACCTGTAAATAAGGTTTAAAGAGCCACGCTGCAGCGTGTTTGGCGTGCATGTGCACGCACCAAACCAGTAGCAAAACCTGTAGGATTCTACCCCTGTCACAAACACTGGATAAAATATCCAGGCAATAATATTTGGAGGGGGGGGGAGAGAAGGTAGAAAAGGGAGAAACATTTGGGGGGGAAAGGAAGATCCAATCTGTAGAGAGCACTAAAGATCAAATCTCTGTTAGTAAATCATCCATAATATTATTCTCAATCCAATTTTCTAGAAGTTAACATGAGCCCTCTTTCTCTTCAACCCCAACCCCACGAAGTAAAATTGTGATCTCCATTGATGATCGTGAACATGATAATCCTTCAGATGGATACAATAACACTTCATTCCCAGCCTGCGTGGCCAACAGCCCTACAGTCAGAGGAATGTTGCAGTTGCAATGGATATTTGTGGAAACATGACTTTTAATTTCTCCAGAGTGTTCCCTGTGTTTCTCCTGTATGAAAGCACTTGCGGTTTGTTAAATTGTTCTCAGAAATGTATTTAAGATTTCTCTTGAGAGTGCTTTTGACTTTATTGCTGGAGGTGACTAAAAATGTTATTGTTAGTGGAGCTGTTTTCAGTTACATTCTTTTCCTCACTTTAAACCTCCCCCTGCAGCAAATAACTATTCCCCTGACAGCTTACACTTTCCAATTTGAAAAAGCCCAATGAGACAATTGTCCTTGGAGTTTAATTGAGCCATGGAAGTCAGGTAAGCTGACACTGACCACCTCACAACTAAATAAATGCAGAAACACAATGTGCTCACCAAGAAAATGTATTAATAATTTTCTCCTTCTGTGAAATGTTTCCAGAATGCAGTGGAGGGGGATGTTCTGTGCACTTTTAATGGCAAAACTAATATTTGTTGATCACATTGGTTAGAGCTAGAATTGGAAGTAATGGGTTGTTCTTCATAAGTCTTCATCATACCTTCATAAATTTATTTTAAAGTTGGTCTTGAGAGAACAGAGAAGTAAGAGCAACAGCACTTAGACTTATATACTGCTTCACAGTGCTTTACAGCCCTCTCTAAATGGTTTGCAGAGTCAGCCTATTGCCCCCACCTCCAACAATCTGGGTCCTCATTTTACTGACCTCACAAGGATGGAAAGCTGAGTCAACCCTGAGCCAGTGAGAAATAAGGAAAATCATTAAAAAAAAACAATTAAAGGACTGGCTTTGTTGTTGTTATGCATGGTCATTTCAGAATTTATTGTTTCTGAAGCATCTTGGGAAAATCTAAGATATTACTTTGACTTATCTCTCATTTGTTCATATTCAGCTAGATTATTTTTAGCATAGACTGAAAACAAAGCAAAATGAATGTTTACAACACAGTTGTCCACTGCATATTTTATGTCCATGCTTTACAATTCATTTCCCTGTTTTCAGTTCCAAAGTGGATTCCGCTAGATACACATTACTCTCAACAAATCTAGAAAGCTGAGGAGAGATTGCCCATGTTGCATCTTTAGTGCTTGTAAATATGGAAGATAATACTAGTAAGGTGGAGAAACCGCAGCCATTCTTCTGAAATTATTTTTATAATTGTATATTGTATATCCCAACTTCATCTCCATCACAAACTGTAACTATATTTGCTTCTGTTTGAGGTTGAAGATACAGCAGTGAATATTTCTTTTGCATTTGTTTTTCAACCATTCTCTTTCAGCTTGATAAAAAGGAAACTGCTTTTGAAAATATTTTCAAAGTAGAAGAAAAAAAAAACCCATTGAAATTCCCTTGGATAGTATGTGAGATTTGGCACTTTCCTTAGAGAGAAGTGTAAATCTTCTGGGGCTACATCACAAGAAAATAATACTAGCAACTCACTAAAAGAAATTCTAGATATAATCTAAATAAGTAGAAAAGTGAAGTAAAAATTTTTGCATGGAAGGAAAACATTTGGAAACATGGAAGAATCATGTTGGTATAGTGTACTACATTAAATAGTTATTGGAGCATTTTCCTATGATGCTGGGGGACCATAACTGAATGATAGAGCACCTATGTGCATAAATTTCCACATTTAATTCCTGGTATATCTCCAAACATAAGATAAAGATGTTGTCACAATCTTTGACTTAAGAAACATGACCAAACAGAGGACAATACATTTTGGCCTACGTAGGAGGTTAAGGTAACTTGGAGGAATTTCATATTGTTTATTCCTTGTCATATTTATTCATTTTTACAAGTGCAATGAACTGTATTTTTAAAAAAAAAACGTTCACACAATTAAAAATTAAATCTTTGCTTTTCTGCAGGAGCAGGTAGATGTGAATCAGGCATTATGAAGTTAAACACTCACATCACTCTATGTTAATTCTGGCACATAGACAGCAGCTGAATTAATTTCAAACAAAGCAATGTGAAACTGTTTCACAAACATTATCTAATCAAGTTTGTATAAATGAATGCATGTGACACACCCTCTGCTCTATACAGAAAGCTGAATCTATAATTAAATCCTTAGAGAATAAATAACAGCTCTATCCAATAAATTAAATCTAACTATTTTTTTTTAAATGTAGAGATTTAAATATTTAAGATAATTGGTCCTCATGGAAAATTTCAGTATATTTAAAAACATTTCTCTTAAACTGGAGAAAATAGGCTTTTATTTGTTATTTCTAAAACAGAGACATGTGTAGTGTCTATAGCAGCAGGAGTAGATTTTTACTCCAAAATCAAGTGCAAGCAGGTTATCAAAATATTGGCCTGCTTGTTGATTACTTGGCGTTGAAATTATATCTTGGGTGAGATTAGAAACAAGCCTTAGGCTCACAAATTCTGGGAAAATGGATTTCAAACAAAGATATATCCATGAGCATACTAAACAGTCCAGGAACACTTTAAATATTAATGAATTTATTGAGACATACACTCTTATAGATCACATTTCAATTCATTAGTTGAATGGGATATTACTCAGAGGAAGACTAATTTAGTTGTGGGAAGGAAAATACTAAGCTCCAAATGAAATTAAATTCAGGCATTATATGTTTCTTGGCTGACACAAAAAAATAGTTGTGTGTGTTGCATACTTATATTATTACTTAAATTTCTGAATTAATTAAAACACTGTAATGGGGTAAGGTGCCTTTCAGTTCTCTTCATTCATGTTCAGGGTAGAAACCTGAATTACAATGTAACTGTTAAGGCACAGCTAAAGGATTAAAATTATGCCCTTTCCAACTTTTCTCAGGGAAGAAAAGTAGAAAAGAAAAATATAAAAAGAGGGAGATAGGTTCTATTTTAAGGTTCTTTTTAACACTAACAGCTAAAACCACTCAGATTCACATTCCTTGATCTACAGCTTTTTTTCTTCCACCAAGGCTCCAATTTGGGGTAGCTCTCTACTTTCCTACAGACAGGAACAAACCCAAAACAATTTCTCAAACATTGTGATAGGGCTCTCCAGATACTGGAATCAAATCTGTATTAGAGCTAAATGCCCAATGTATCTTTATATCCACTCTGGCATCCCTACTACTAAGCATCACTCACATAATGAGAGGTTCATACATCTGTACGTCTTGGAATGTGATATATACCAACACCTGCCCACTGCCATTTTTGTAGCGTTTATAAAACAAAGTGGCCCATCTTTATGCAAAGGGGTAAACTGACAGACATCTCTTGTCAGAAATAACAATACTGTAAACCCTACAGAAAAATCCTCCTCCTAGAAAATCTTGCCACTAATTATAAATAATCACATTTGCAAAATAATAATAATAAAAATCATGAGATTAACATCAATCTCCTGCTACTTTTACATTGTACATAGGCACACCCATATGCTACTTCAATGGGATTGAAGATGCAATCCAAAATACCTGATATCATGCAGAATTATGATGCTCATCTTCCAAACTATTTCCACAGTTCTTCAGCAGTTGGAGTTCAATAATATCTGCAGGGATGCACTTTTCCCAATGATATAAAACAACTATATGGTTACCTGAATTTCATCCTCAGGATTATGCTGCACAAAAGATAGAAAATATCCTAAGGAAAAGTAGCTACAGTATCATATGGCTATAAAATATTACATACCTAACACTTTTTTGGTGCGTTTTGCTAGAAGAAAAATGCAGCAAACTCTCTAGATACTTGTTAAAAAAAGAAACTCAGATATGTAAGGTTGATTATTGTTCAGTATTTTGTTCTGTGAGGCATAAACACATTTTGAATGAGTGTTCTGCAGAATCATATTTGATCTCAACCCAGTGCAGCTTCCTCCAGTTCATGCTTTTCAGCTAAGGCCACAAAACCCAGAATGACCAAGTCAGGGAATCTAATGTAGCTATTCTGGCTACTCATATCTTTTTCTTGATGTCTATGGGGATTGTCAATCATCCAGGTCATGATTGTCCCAAAGGTGCATTTTTCAAGTGGACTTTCTTTTTTTCCTTTGAAAACATTTCACTTCAAACCCAAGAATACACTAAGGCAGAAGCTTGTCCACCCCAAGGATAAAAAATCCAGACAGAAACTGAGCAACATGATATATGCACTACAATGCAGTGAGCCATGTGCAGATCTATACATTGGGGAAATGAAACAGCCACTTCATAAACACATGGTAAAACATAGGAGAACAAACACATCAGGACTAGATTCAGCAGTCTATCTGCATTTAAAAGACCCAGGCCACTCTTTTGAAGACAACAGAGTCCATATTTTGGACAGAGAGGATCATTGGTTTGAAAGAGGGGCTAAAGAAGCCATCTATGTCAAAATTGAACAGCCTTCTCTCAACAGACAGGAAGGGATACGACATCATCTATCTCCAATCTACAACACAGTCCTTTTAACAGTTCCAAAAAGGCTCCACACCAATTTGCACCACTCAGGCAGCCCTGATGACACAGATAAATCTCCAAGTGACCTTAATGACCTGCTAAAAGAATGCAGATGACTAGCTGTCTGCAAGGAGTATAAATCCTTCCCTTCCCCACCATCCAGTTAGAACTGAAGAAGCTTCTTGAATGAGAAGCAAAATGATTTCAAAGAAAAACCAGAAAGTCTAGTTGCCTCTTGAAAAAAATAAGCACTTTTGGGAAATCTTTTTCTTGAAAGGGACAACTATGGGCCTGAGACATTCAGCAACAAGCTTCCAAGCTAAAGCTTAAGCAAGCAGATAAAATGATCAAAACTTATTCTAAAAGGCATTGGTCAAGTTCAGAGGTCAAGGTGCAAAAAATATATACAAATAATAAGTTCAAACAGTTGGAAAACAAGACCAAGTCAATTACCCAGGCAATCAGTTAACAAGGGTTAGGTTCTCAGTCCAAAAGCTTAAATGAAAATGTTGCTAATTTTCAGTGCCCTCATTATTGTCCAGTTGTTCAGTTGTGTCTGACTCTTTGACACCCCACAGATCATAACACACTAGGTGCCCCTGTCCCCCACTGTCTCCTAAGTTTGCACAAATTCATGTTCATTGAATGGATGACGCTATCTAACCATCTCATCCTCTGCCATCCTCTTCTCCTTTTGCCTTCAATCTTTCCCAACAATCGTTCCCATAAGTCCTCTTTTTGCATTTGGTGGCCAAAGTCTTTGAGCTTCAGCTCTAGTATCTGTCCTTCCAAAAAACAGTCAGGGTTGATTTCCTTTAGGATTGACTGATTTGATCTCCTGGCAGCCCAAGGGACTCTCAAGAGTCTTCTCCAACATCACGGTTCGAAAGTATCAACTCTTTGACACTCAGCCTTTCTTAGGGTCCAATTCTCACAGCCATGGTTTATTATTCATGAAAAATGGCCCATAGGCCCCATCCAAGGCCAGTAGCATTAAGTAAAATGCAGAGTTGCTCCAAAGATCAAGGTATACAATTATCCTTAAAATTTGGACTGTTTTAACCTCCCTTTCCAATGCTTCTGTCACTCTTGTGACTTTAGAATCTATAACTGTTGTATACTGCGCATGTGCGAGAAGCCTACTGAACGCCGATTGGTTCCTGGAGCGGCGCTTCCCATTGGCTGGGGCACCAGCCAATGAGAAGCA
>JAEANM010003336.1:0-22589 GCA_017656035.1 Myanophis thanlyinensis
TGTATTTTGTTTTTATCTGCTGTGAACCGCCCCAAGTCCTTAGGGAGATGGGGCGGTATATAAATATGATAAATAAAATAAATATATAAATATGATAAATAAATGATCTACTTAGATGGAAGATGATTGTCTTGAATGAATAAACAGGAGGATATAAATATGGATGTTATAGATTTGTTCTCTTTTGACACAATACATATAGCAAAACACGCAGAAAGAAATAAGCACTTTGATTAAAAAAAATAACCAATACTGCCATAGGAAACAGAGATAATCTTACTATAAATGTAATTGCTTAAGCAAAAAAAAAAGGAATCATTTCTGAATATTTATGATCAAATTATGAATCTCAGAAAAGGTACAGTGTAAGGACAAGACAGTGGTATAAACGTACCTTAATGTGTCGGTTTAATTAAATAACAAGAAAAAAGTGAACTTGCATTGCTACTGCATGAAGTTTATTCTAAGCAGATGTTGATAGTAGACAGAAGGATTGATGAAAACAAGGAATGTTTTCCATCTGCCTTTTACTTAACATATAACTTGTAGTGATATTACACAGAATAAAACCAGATATATCTGTGGAACAACTGATTTCTTTAGAATTAATTTTTACTCCATAACTGTAGTTGTAAAGAAAATGCTAATTGGTTAAAAACATACTGTTAACATAACTATAGCATAAATAAGGAATCAATTTTAATTATTTATTCCTAATGGAAAAACTGTCCAGGCTTTCTTGTGTTATTATTTCAGCCCAATTAGTATTTCCACCTTTTTAGATATTATTGTTCCAGTGCAAAAATTTTATTAGTTTCAAGTATTTTGTTTTTAACAAATGTAGACTGTAACAATAGGTACTGAATAAAATATAGATAAATAAACCAAAAGCTGGATTCATTGTGAGAGGCTGTTGGATGATTTTCTCAATTGCTCCAAAACATTTAACCAAAAAGAATGAATGATTGGACATTGCCATCGAATTGCACAATCTACTAAGCCATGGTGGCGCAGTGGTTAGAATGCAGTATTGCAGAGTAATTCACTGCTTATAGCCAGGAGTTCGATTCTGATTGACTCAAGGTTGACTCAGCCTTCCATCCTTCTAAGCAGTTGCGAAATGCAGCCTGGTCACACTGGTTTAGCTGATCCAGTAGCAGCGATAACATTTGGGCCTCCCACCCACCCATGCTCTTTCCTGTCCTATATCCCCTTCATTTTTTTCGGTGCATGCGCGCACTGAACCAGTAGCAAAGTAAGTTGGATTCCACCACTGCTTCCAAAGTTGATAAAATGAGGACCCAGATTATTGAGGGTAATATGCTGACTCTGTAAACTGCTTAGAGAGGGCTGTAAAGCACTATGAAGCAGTAGATAAATTTAAGTCTCAATTTATATAATCTACAGATTATGGCCGATCTTGATGGCCTGTTGAAAGTTATGCAAAAAAATATTGTGCCAAAAAGAATTCCAGCTAGAATTCAAATCCTAAATCATCCTCCCAGGTTGATTTTTATGGTATTCAAGGGAACCTTTTATGATTAATATGAGAGTTTTGAAAATAGGTGTGAGAGTCTTTTGATTTTAAATGAAATAGATGCTATTGATGGCTGTAATTGATACAGTCTAGATTTGTGATGGTGAACCTATGGCACGGGTGCCACAGGCGGCATGTGGAGCCATCTTGCTGGGCGCACAAGCTGTCAGCCAACTTACCTCCAGCTGAGCATGCACTTACAATTGCACATGCACACATGCCTGATTGCAGAGACCCAGCTGATCTTCGGGCCTCCCGCTATGCATGCGTGCGATTGCAGTAGGAAATCCAGCTGGTCTTCGGATGTCTCCTACACATGTTCATATGTACATGAGTGTCTGCGCACAGCACGTGTGCATTGCACGTGCAAAACCTGCATGCACGTGCAGATGGTGCAGTTACACATGCAGCGCTCATGGAGGAGCCGCACACAAGTGCGGATGGCATGCGCAAAGCACATATTTTTCGGCACTCCGTAAGTAAAAGGTTCGCCACCATTGATCTAGATAGTTAATAACAGATGGTTCATTGAGATGTTAACCATTCAACACAATTACAACATGTTCAGCACTAACAAGATTTTCTATACCATTCAACTATTTATCTTTTTGTGTTAAAAAATGTACCTTTGTACTTAATGAGAGAATGATGGAAGAGTGAGAGAAAAGGAGCAAGAACAGGAATCAAAGATTGTTTCTACTTTTTCAAAACAAATATATATTTCATTTTAATATCCAGGAGGAATTATATCAACCAATATGCAATAGGAAATTCACTGCTAACCCAATTCTCTTATCTAGATTTGCCCCCAATTAGTTTCTCATAGTCACTTGAGCTGATATGACCTTAAATGTGCCAAGCTTTGTACTTAATTTATAGTCCTGTATGTATATGTGTGTGGTCTGAGCTAGCTGCAACTTGAGGTTATGTTTTTTTTATCTCAACCAAAATATTATTGAGAAAAGCCCCCTGGCTTCAAAATATTCTCTGTATTGTGATTTTGGAGCATGAGGTTTCAGTTTCTTAATTATTTTTGTCCCTCTTGGTTTTCCATTTTCTGAATAATTTTCCAAAATAATATGCTACAATTAGTTGCTAATCAAGACTATTCGTTGAGGAGGAAAGTCAATAAGCTTTTAAGTCTTTACAGTAGAAACTGGTGCAAAAGTACAGAAAAGTATAAAGACTTATTTGGATACCAATTTAATTATCAGGGTATGTGTAACATACAGCAAGCTGAAGAGAACTCAAGTAATTTTAGAGCTAATTATGTAGCTGTCCATCTTTCTGAGGTCAGTAAAATGAGGACCCAGATTGTTGGGGGCAATATGCTAACATTGTTAACTGCCCAGAGAATGCTATAAAGAGAAGTATATAAGTCAAAGTGCTATTGCTATGTAAGCTATGACAGAATTGTAGAGTTACAGTTACAGGTAGTCCTCAACTTATGCTCACGATAGAGTCCAAAATTTCTGTGAGTTTTGCCCCATTTTACGATCTTTCTTGCCGCAGTTAAATGAGTCAATGCAGTTGTTAGATCAGTAGCAATAGCACTTAGATTTATATACCGCTTCACAGTGCTTTTACAGCCCTTTCTTAAGAGCTTTAAAGTCAGCATATTGACCTATACAATCTGGGTCCTCATTTTACTGACCTCAGAAGGATGGAAGACTGAATAAACCTTGAGCCAACCAGAATCAAGCTGCCAAACTGCTGGCAAATGCCAGTCAGCATTATTAGCCTGAAATACTGCATTCTAATCACTGCACTTCCCATGGCTGTTGAGCAAATCTAGCTTCCCCATTGACACTGCTTGTCAGCAGGTGATCATTGGCAAATATCAGGATTTTGATGACCATGGGGATTGCTGCAAGGGTCTCAAGTGTGAAAAATGATCATAAGTCACTTTTTCAGTGCCATTTTAACGTCAAACGATCATGAAATGGATAATTGTAAGTTGAGCACTGTCTGTGAAGGACTGTCTTTATCTTGTTTAAAATCAACACTTTTACCAGCGTAACCAGGATAGCAATTTCTGTAATTTGGCAAGTTCCTTAGCAGGCAACACTTTTGCACTGTATGCCAGAGCACAAAGCTTCATGTTCCCCATCTTTCTTTTACTTTTGCATCTGATTGGAATCAGGTAGCCACTAATTTACAATCTGTGAAGAGAAATCAAGCAATTCTAGAGTTAATTAGGTGGCTGCATCAGACACAAGTGTCCTTATAAAATTGCCTGTCCTGAAGCAAGACCATCAGTCAGGTTTTTGGAAATTCAGTGTTTATGAGCTGGCTTTTAAACAAAGCTAAAATAGTGGTGCTTTGGGTGAATCAAGCCTAAACTAAATATAGCAGTTATTATCCATCACTACTGATTGTATTAAAAGTAAAGTTTCCCTCGCACATACATGCTAGTCGGTCTTGACTCTAGGGCGGTGCTCATCTACATTTCTAAGCTGAAGAGCCAGCACTGTCTAATGACGATTCTGTGATCATGTGGCTGGCATGACTAAACACCAAAGGTTCTACTTGTATTTTTATATGCTTTCGAACTGCTAGGTTGGCAAAGTTGGCACAAGTAATGGGAGCTCACTCCATTATGTGGCACTAGGGATTCGAACCGCCAAATCGCTGACCTTTCTGATCGACAAGCTCAGCATCTTAGCCACCCAACCACCGCGTACCCTACTGATTGTATTCGATGAGTGCAAATGTAATGCAACCGATACCCTTAAAATGGTTGAGAAACTAAGAGTACCATCAGAATCTTCCCCCACATACCTTTCCCTTCCTGTTGGTTTGCAATCTTGTTAGATATAAATTCCAATGGATTTGATCAGGATTGGGTTTGAAAATGCCGGTACGAAACTCAGCAAAGACTGAAGACATATGAGTGCAAGGTGTTGTTTCAACTGAGAGCTGTCTTTAATAAGGAAATATTTCTGTATTAGATATAAATTAGAGCCTACCATGATAGTCCTCTCTTTTACTTTTTTAAATGCGGTAATGAGTTCAAAGTTCAATCAATTCAACCCTTTATTGTCAATGCACAAAACATATGTACAATGAAATTGAATGAGCGTCCATTGGTGCAACCACACAAGAACACAGAATACATCTCAAGACTTATAAAAAAACCCTAAACCCAGTAAAGGATGGGGGCTACATATTGCACTGGCACTGTAAGTCTGTCATATTAAGTCTAATTGTGGTGTTATGTGGCATTTAGAAGTCTGATGGCCCATGGATAGAAGCTATTTTTCAGCCTGTTTGTCCGGCTGGCTATGCTTCTATATCTCTTGCCCGATGGTAGAAGTATAAAGAAATGCTGTCATCACTGAGGATTTTTCTCACTCTGTTGAGACAGCGGGACCTGGCAATTTCCTCCATTGGGAATTGATCCATGATTTTTTTGTGCTGTGCTCATCTATTTAGCTAGCTAGCTAGCCATTCTAAGTATCTCTTAATCCTGTAAACTTTAGATCAGGTGCAACACTGTTTTAAACTTCTTGACATCATTTGGAGGGGATAACAAGACAATTGGCTTCCTAAACCATTACAGACACGAATGAGCAATTTCTATGCTACTGGTATAAAAATCTCATGAAGATTTTCAAATTTAGAAAAGCAGTTAAATATACTACTAAATCAGGTCATGTAATAGGACTGCACTTGCAAATACTAGCCAAGGAACAGATCAGTACTTGCCAACTAACATCATTTATACAGAGTGAGTGGTGAGAACTTAATATTTTCAAGTGTATTAACATTTTTCATACTCCACATAAAAATAAAGGGAGGGCAATTGAATTGCATCCAAATGCTTTGTTTTAATTAATGATGTTTATTATTTCATGCTGGCCAATTTGTATTATCACTTTCAGATAAAACAGCTTAATAATAAATCCAAATGTTTTACATGGGCTTCCTTTTTTAAAAAATAAAAAGAATATTTATCATAGCTGAGAATATTTTCCCAGAAAACAGTTTTGGCTTCTTGACTTTCAAAAAACAATTATTCTGGATAAAAAATTTGCAGAATGGTGATTTTGTAAGACAAAGGTATTTTCTTTTCCTTTGTTTAGGCTGCTGGGTTTTTTTGTCTTCCATTTCATAATTTTTTTAGAGAAATACGTTACACATGTTCCCAGTTTTGGCTTATAGTTGCTTACTTATAGCCTATTTGAGACATGCAGATCTTGTAAGACCTCCTCCTCCTCCCCTCCCCCACTTTCTACCTGAGTTATCCAGAAAGGTACAGCTAGACCAGACAAAACACAAACTTTATTGCTTTTCATTTTTTTCTTACTTCCTTCTCACAATTTTTTTCAAAGTTTTAAGAAGCATCTTTTGTAAATCCAATATAGGAAGATTATCCAGGTCCCTCTTTTGGCTTATTACTTGTATATTTATTTATCAAATTTATATGGCCATGGGAAGTGTCTCTGAACAGTGTACATTCTCAGCTTATTATGGTGTGTTACAATGAGAAATTTGGTAGCATTTCACTTTGTTTAATTGTTATCACAGTATACAATTGGACCATAAGAAAGGTTGAGCGCCAAAGAATTGAGGCCTTTGAACTATGGTGCTGGAGAAAACTTCTGCGAGTCCCTTGGACTCCAAGGCTAATAAACAAGTCAATCCTAGAGGAGATAAATCCTGACTGCTCTTTTGAAATTCAGTTTCATTGAGGGTCGCATCAGGGTTGTGTTTGACCTCAGATGGCTGGGTTGGGTGCGGTCAGAGTGGGCGTGGCCAGCTTGACATCACTCGTGTCAGGGGTGCCTGTGGTGGCTGGAGCGGTATTGCAGGAGGCCGTCCCAACTGAAAACGGAGCTCGGAAGCCCGTTTACACTGGCAGAGGCACTACAGACCAATCCTTTGCTTTTTCTAGGATGGCCCCACGGGCTGGATCTAAGCACCTCGCGGACCGGATCTGACACCTCTGTCTTATATCCTTAATATCTTGGAGTTAGTAACTAAAAGTCAGAGCAAGAGTGCTCCGATGGTAGTGCCTTAAGCAGACCATTGGCAATGACTATCATTACTATTCCTTATAAATCTGAACTGAGAGTAACTGCGCCTTATTCCGAAGGAAGAATGGACGGCCAGTCCAAAGGCCAGTTCTCAAAGCCCAGACCATCCATCTCCTTTTTAAAAAACTTTCCTATGATTAATCTTGGAAATGCGGCTTCAAATAAAAAAAAAAAGATGGCAAGATCTATTATTCGGTTTTGTGGGAACGCTTCTTTCAAAGACACAAATTCTGATGGAAAATTAAGCATTAATAAATGCAAAAATAGAGCACGGGATAACAGATTTGTATTTTGAAAACAAAGCTCATAAAAAGTTGCAGATCTGTGCTAGTATCTAAGAAAAATGTAGCACATAACAGTTCTCTCTGGGTATCCTAACCATTCTGTAGCTTGATTTTGGCTTCGTATGGAGTTTAGTGCGTGTATCAAAAAGACGGAAAAGGTGATAGAGATGGTCACTTACGGCCATTTGTTTAGTAACCATTCAAAATTACAACGGCACCGAAGAAGTGACGTGGCCGTTTTTCACATGACTATGGAGGCATCCCCGTTCAGATGCTTACAACTGGCATTTGTTTATGCAGTGTCCCAGGAGCATCTGACCATCTTTTGCGATCTTCTGTCAAGCAAACTCAATGGGGAAGCTGGATTCACTTAACGACCATCTTACTAACTTAACAACTGTAGTGATTCACTTGACAGCTGTGTGTAAAATGGAGCAAACTGTAAAATGGGGCAAAACTCAACAACTGTCTTGGTTAGCAGTGGAAATTTTAGGCTCATTTGTAGCCGTAAATTGAGGGCTATCTGTAATCCTTTATAATTTTGATTTAGTATGTGTGAGAAATGTATGTGCAATTGTATGTTCTAATATGTTTTATATATTATATTTTTATAATATAAAATATTATATTATTGTAATAAATATGTATATTTCTGACTCACTGGAGAAGAGCCTATGCTGGGAACGACTGAGGGCAAAAGAAGAAGGGGACGGTAGAGAATGAGGGGGCTGGATGGAGTCACTGAAGCAGTCGGTGTGAGCTTAAATGGACTCCGAGGGATGGTAGAGGACAGGAAGGCCTGGAGGAACATTGTCCATGCGGTCATGATGGGTCGGACACGACTTCGCAACTAAGAACAAATATATATTTCTAATATATTTTAAAACATATTCTAATATATTAAAATATAATCTACATTTATAAAATACATTTCTCAAGAGGAAAGAGCTTACAAAAAATTGCTCATCTTTTAATACATAAGGATTATTGTTTTAAAAAAGTATTTTAATAGAAAACTCCCTTGCGCCCCCCCCCCCAAACCGCAAGGAATGCATTTTCATAGTACATGTAGGAAGCCAAATAAATGATGCTCAGATTTTTGGGACTTAAAAAAAAAAAAATCTTTAACCCAGGCTTCTTGGCATTTCTCAGGCTTGGCATCCGACTTTCCCAGTCTTCTTTACTTTCAAGATATATCCAGAAGAAGATGAACTATTTTGTGCTCGTGAATCTTATATTCCATAGAAAGGATAGGAATGTTTTCTCCCGATTAAAAATATTTTTACATCTTAACACATACATATTTGCCTCCAACTCATATAAAAGAGAGAGATGTGTGTACATTGCCATTGCATGGTTACATTATTTTAGTTTTGGACCTTAAAGCTAAATATTTGGAAGTGTTACAAATCCTTAACCTTGCATATATAGCTAAGCTGATAAATATATATCAAAGGTGAGGAACAAGAATAGCTGAATGTCAACTGTCATGTTTTCTCTAATGCCCGAGATTATGAAACTGCTTACTAGTTGTTTAATCCAATAATGCAACAAAAAGCTTTTGATGTTCTCAAAGAACCAGGTGCACTTTTGTCTAAAATTAGCAAACCTTTGTAATATTCATTTGCTGTGCACACAGGTTCATACCAAGTTTCACTGCAGACAAGCCCACGCTCCAGGCACTGATACATCAAGTTTGACATTTTCCTATAGTGGTACCGTTCTTGCCAGTCGGGGAGGTAAGTGACCACATTGCCTTCTATATATAGTGCTGAGTACAAGTTGGCCAAAGCTAGTGCTGAATTCATAGAGCAAAATTTGGTTGCTAACCTTGGGGATGGGAGAAGAGAACAAAGGCATTTCGGTCCTGCTTTGAAGAAGCTTACGCCTAGTTCCCATTGCCCATTTGCCTGAGGGTGGGTTGTATGCCTAAACTATACGACTCTCTTGAGTCAGGATATGAGTATGTTAATCAAGCACATCATCTTCGTTACAAATTAAGTGCTTAAAAAATGGAGGGGGGAGGACAAGGCACAGAAACAGGAGTCCCAGGTCAGCTGGGTCCATTAGCAGGTGTGGATCTGTGTCACTCACTGGCAGAATTAGAAGTTACCCTAAAGCAGGAATATCAAACTCACGGTGTCACGTGATGTATCGGGACTTTTTCCTCCTTTGCTAAACCGGGTGTGGCCAGCGTGTGACGCATCTGGCCCATGAGGGCCGGGAGTTTTGACAGCCCTGCCCTAAAGCAATACTCCTTTACCAAATTTTCAACTCCTTCATTCATCAGCAAAAGTTAGCTTTAGTATATGCCTTCAAATCATTATGGTATTTTTCCCCTCTGTTAATTTCATTGCAATGACTGGTGGATATGAATAAACGTTCACCAAAGTGTCAGCTCTGAGCTACCATTTATACAGAGTGAAGCATCGAAATTAAATATCGGGCTGCTAATTTCAGGATAAACTGTTTCAGATTTCAGGACGTTCTCGCTTAACAATTAGGATCAAAAATTCTGAAAAGTGACCACAGCAGACTTACAACCTTACGGCTGCTGCAGTCCTTAAGTTAAACTGGGTGTGCAATCCTTAAAATGACCTCCTAGCAAGTCCTCTCATGGAAAAAAAGAAGAAACACAAATGTTTCTTCTTCACAAATTAGAAACACCTAATTTGTAGTCACAAAAGGAAATTTATCAACCTGCACTTGCAGTATAGAATGTTTATACCTGATTTACACGGTAACATAATTTAAAGTTATTAAACATAATTCATTATGAAACTAGCATTAAGTAAAATGGCTTTTACAGGTATCCTGTCAATTTTTTTCCTCATTTTAATTTGTGTTAAAGGATGATTATGTAATGTTAAGTACTGCTCTGGGCCTTAACCAATAATAGTAGATGTGTTGCCAACAGTCAGACACACCTGTCCAAATGCAAGGGATCAAAGGCAGAGTCCTGTTTGGGGTGGAATAAGAACTTCCAGTGGAAATCCTGGAAGTATTCCTTGTTCTGTGATGCAGCTTGCCTGTCGGAGATGCGAGACTATAGATGGCTCACTTGCATGGACAAGGGGAAAGGAAAAACAGAAGAATTGCTTATACACATTCCCAATTTTATTCACATTGAGCATATGCTTGTAACTTGTCTGAAATGTAAGAAAGAGATAGTTAAAGAAACATTTCTGACCTTGAAAATAGTTCTTAAAACATTTTTGACTATATAAACTACAGTGTAATAAAAAGATATTTAGTAATGTATGCTTGGCTTGTTCATAAAAATAGGTTGAAATTAAGCTGTAGAGATGTCTTCTTGTCTTCTGATATTATATGAATTTAGGCAGCCAGTATATTTTGTTTTAAAATGATTTGGCATGTGCAAATTTGTGATGCCACAAAATGTGGATATAGCTGCTTCTGAGTATCTACTGTACTAGGGTTCCATTACTTTTTATAGTCTTTGAAAATGACGTTAAAATCATATAAAAAGATACAAGGCTAATGGGTGAAACTTCTACTTGACATGATTTGTCACAATAGGACCAATATATTAAGTTGACTTTGAAGTCTTTTTAAAATGGAAAGTTGAAAGTTAAACTGGAAAGTGAGTGTTCTAACCACTAACCACTGCACTACCACAGCTCTTAAAATATTGCTATGGCTTTTCACAGAGATGATAACTCTTTGGAAGTTTCATTTTATAGAAGTGGACTCCAAGTAAAGCAAAGAAAGAGTGGAAAACATTGTCCACGCTTGACAGACTTTAGTGGTGTCTTTTTTTCCCTTTTCTTTATTTTAAAACAAACGGTTGCCCAAATTTAACTTTTTCTTCTAGTCCTGTGATGGCAAAGCTATGGCACGGGTGCCACAGGTGGCACGCAGAGCCATCTTGCTTGGCACACAAGCTGTTGGTCAACTTACCTCCAGCTGAGCATGCACATACGATTGCGCATGCACGCATGCACAATCACAGAGACCCAGCTGGTCTTCGGGCCTCCACTGTGCATGCGCGTGATTGCAGCAGGAAATCCAGCTCTCCAGAGCTCTCTTGCGCATGCACATGCGATTGCTCGTGTATGTGAGTGCCTGTGTGCAGCATGTGTGCATTGCATGGACAAAAGCTGCATACATGCACAGGTGGTGCAGTTGCACATGTAGCAGAAGTGGAGGAGCTGCACGCAAGTGCAAATTGCTCGTGTACTTTTTGGCACTTCGTAAGTAAAAGGTTCGCCACCACTGCTCTAGTCCTTAGATTATATTTTCTTACGTCCTTCTTTTCTAGTGAAGCTCAAAGATTAAATATTTCTTTCCTCCAGTGTTATCCTTGGGATGTAAGATAAGTTGAAAGACTGTATTTGTCAATCACTCAGTTAATATCCAAGGTTGAATCAAATTCTCTGATTCTGGTCAAAGACTTACAGACACAAAAATAATGTCTGTAATTATTTTAACTATCTAATTTTAACTATCAGGGCAGAAATATCAAAAGAATCCCTCCAGTTTTTATAAAAGCTTTTCTATTTACTTTCTCTATCTCATACTTCTTTAAAGTATTTAAGTATCAGCTCTAGGATCAATGCTGATCAGGATTTTTTGTTAACCACAATTTACAAACTAGTTTATAATATAGATTTAGAGGAAACTATGATAAACATTAATAGTCATGGTTAATCAGGATGATGTAATATTAACTGTGATTAAGGCTGGCTGATGAAGAATTAGGGTGGAAACTTTAGATCTTATAGTTTGATACAGTGAAGGAAGAAAAATTTTGCTAACATACCGGTATCTTTTAAATATTAACAAGAGTCATCTGCCTGAGTTTCTCTCTTTTATATCATTCCTCCAGAGAAATGATCATGTCAAGGCCTAATCTGTCAAGGCTGTAGGAACCTTGATTGTGATTTATTTTTTGTGAAAGATATTTGAGCATTTGCCAGAAGCAGTTGTTCTTCTGTGTTTATTTCTACAGTTGAATTACTTAGTATTTGGACATAGTTAGAGCGTGTGACTTGAGCACTGCAGTCTAGGTTTGCATTTTGTTTTAAAATTTATTATTCAATTTGCATAGCTACTCATCTCACATATGTAATGCTTAACAGCTCACACTGTTAAAAAAACATGCAAATAAATAATCAAGCAATAATAGCAACAAAAGCATTCACATGCTAAAAAATGTGTGTGGTCAAGAGGTGTATTTCTGGTTCAATTTGCATATTATCTGTGCATTATCATGTAGCAGTAATTAACTCAGTTATGACCTCTCTCAGTTAATGAGAGGAATTCTCTCAACTTCTGTGTACCCGTAGAATCGTTCGTGCCCTCTTGTAATGTTGGATAAAGAGCAAATGTGACCCCTAGCTTTCCTTTGTACCATTGAATAGAGGATAGAAGTATCCCCTGTAATTCTCAGAGACTCACAGAGTGGATGGGGGGGATGACTCTTTCTTTGATCTTTTAAAGTTTGGAAGGTAAGTTAATAAACCTATCTGTTCCTTTAACTGACCTAAGGCAGGGGTAGGCAATTATGGCTCCTTCATGACTTGTGGACTTCAACTCCCAGAATTCCTGAGCCAGCCATGCTGGCTCAGGAATTTTGGGAGTTGAAGTCCACAAGTCATGAAGGAACCGTAATTGTCCATCCCTGACCTAAGGCATGTATATTTTAAAAATCCCTTTGACTTTCTGGAAAGGGGAGTCCTGGATTTCATTTTACTTCATTTCATTCATCAAATATACATGGCTGCCTACATGATAAAAAAGTGACTCTGAACCAGTGGTGGAATTCAAATTTTTTTATTATTGGTTTTGTGGGGGTGGCTTGGTGGGCGTGACTAGAGGGGTCATGTGAACGGGTGGGCAGCCTCTGTAAGCAGGGCAATAAAGATTAGGCTAGAAACAACACCAGAATGTTTTTTTCCTGCCTTCCTTACAGGATTAACCCTGTAAAATGAAAAAACAAAAACAAAAGGAGATTTCTTCTAACAACCAGTTCTCCAAACTGCTTAGAAAATTTATTACTGGTTCTAGCGAACCTGCTAGAACTTGCTGAATTTCACCTCTGCTCTGAGCAGCAAACAATAAAACTTTACAATTGTTAACATATAAAAAACTATTATTCAGAAAAAGAATAAAAATCACAATTAAAAGCTAAGAGGGGCACAAGATGTCAGTGACAATGGAGCTACTTCAGTAACTGATGGTCTCCGCACATGATGGCATAACCATCATCAGGTGTTGAGGGATGCCAGAAAATTAACAGGGATTGGTTGCAATTTGGGTGCTTGGCAACCAGCATGCATTTATTCATATAGTTAATTTATGCACTTATTTAGAGTCCCCATGGATTACATGATTCATATTTGCAATTTTTCCAGCCAGTTTCTAGCAAGAAAGTCAATAGGGAAACTAGCAGGAAATTGATAAGTGAGGACTACCTAACAGGTAGTTAACCTATACATTTTATCAAAGTCTTTCAAGCAAAGTCAAGCAATAGAAATATAGCTTTCTCTTTTCGATTTTTATTCAGATCTGTTGCCAGATGAATATTATTTGATACATGCCTAGTTTTGATGAACTCAACTGAATAAATTTTTATTAAAGATAACTTAAGGTTTTTATAGCTAATCAGTGAAGTAGGGTTATAGTTAACATATGCTGTACGGTATGATCTTTATTGGGAGCTTCATAACTGGAAGCTTTCAAGAAGGGACTGGACTGCCATCTGTCAAAAATGATGTAGGATCTGGGGTTGGACTAGATGACCTACAAGATACCTTCCAACTCTGTTAATCTGTAATAGTAACTGTGATATAAACTTCATTAAATACCATTAACATACCATTTTCAGTTTTTTCTTATATAATAGAATAGAGCTTAGGAACAAATATACCAGTTCTTCTATACCATTTCATAAGAAATGATATAGAAGAGCTTAGGAACAAATATACCAGTTCTTCTATACCATTTCATAAGAAATGCATTAAATTTCAGTATTCATAACCAATGACAATTTTTTTTATCTCATCCACAACTGAAGGAGTATGTATAGTAATATTATTGAATGCACATGCTGTTACTAGTCTGTGGAGGAAAATAAAAGTTAAATACAAGTTGAGTAATATCACAATGATCTGAATGCTGACTTAACATGCTTAACCTTAAAAAAAACATCAATGATGAGGAATGTAGCTGGAACTTGACAAATAGTACAGTGGCAAAGAAAAAGAGAGTAAGAAATCAGTACAATCATGATGTGAAAGAAGACATTTAGATACTATTTTTTCATTTTTTAATGAAAAAATGTTGTACTTGACTTACACAGTTAAGTACCTGTCTATTGAAGCTTTTAAAGCTAAAATTAGCTTGTCACATTTAGACCTTTGCCTGTATAAAATCTAATAAATTTTGCAACAGTTGAGTATTTTCGTCAGGCTTGGTTTGTCAAACCACATTTAGAATCCTTCCGGATCCATTAGATTCACCTTTCACTTCAGAAAAATTGTCACTGAGAAGTCCAGAATAAGTTTCGGAACCTGGGGCATTTCCAATAACACTGAATGACCACTCTCAGTATCCCACTGTTGGCTGTGCCCTCTAAGATTGCTGGGAGTCAGTCCCCAATACAGGGATTTGGGGGGAGATGTTACATCCCATTTGAGCACAATGAGAAATTTCAGCTTTCTGCTCTTAGAAAAAATATTCAATTCACATGAATACCCATCTTGTTCTGACCTAGGCCTCCCAAGATCATGAAGCAGACTCCTCATCCCAATAAAACCTCATATTTAGGTTAAAGAAAATTCCTCTCCAGCAAAATTCCGGCAACTATAAACCTTTATTAGGCTTGGAGAGTTGCCAGGCCGATAACCTCCAAACACCACGCTGTAGTAGCAATTACGGTACTTGGCAAGAAGTCAGGAACAGATCTTCACCCTAATGAATTGAACTAATTGTCTCCTGCAAACTCCCCTCCCGTCTCTCTTCTTTATTTCCAATGGGAGGGGCCATTCACCGTCCACCTGTGCCCTTACTCCCGAGTTGGCCCTTGTTCCTTAGCTGTTCTCTTCTCCTGGCGGCTCTGCACATGCGCACATCGGGAACAGGCTCCAGCTGTTCTTCTGCCTCCCTGATATCTGACTCCAAAAGCAGCTGATAACTGTTGGACGGCCCTGGCCCCATCTCTGCCTCCAACACAGAGCACTCTTTTTTTTTTTAATTATATCAAGATTTATATACCGCCCCCTCTCCCAAGCCTCTCATCAGAGCCTTTCCCAGACTCCAGGACTGGCTTATGTTCCCCAACCTCCTCACTGTCTGAATCTGCCACCAGCAGGCCACAACACATTTCTCCTCTTTTGTGCTGGCAAGGCCAGCTTAGAACACCTTTTCTTTTAATTTTAAAGTAACCATAATCTTTTGCAAAATTTTCAACTAAAGCTGTAGTTCATTTACGATAAGTATTATTTTGTTTATTCTTGAAACTGTTCCAGGTATATTATTTACAATTCCTCTTGGACCAAAACCTTTGATGGAGAAAATCACTGAAAAGGTTGATTCAGGAATTAATATCTTTGCTTTTTTTATAATATAATTGCATTTTAACCATTGGATATTCAATATTTGTTATTTACTAGGTGATGACAGCTTAAAAACCTGGGACATCAGACAGTTTAAAGCACCTCTTAATTCTGTCAGTGGCCTACCAAGTTTCTTCCCCATGTAAGTAGCTTTTATAATTTTTAGCAAAAAGTGATGCGTAGAAATGGATCAAGATTAATTCACTGGAGAAACATTTTCTGAATTTAAGTTTGATTGCCTTGAACTCAACATACCTGCAATTTTGGCTTACCAGTTTTCAAGCAATAGATTGTATTGGTAAAGTTTTACACCTCCAATTTAAACAGGGGTGAAAACTGGCCCTTTTATGACTTGACTGAGCATTCTGGCCCAGGAATCCTAAGAGTTGAAGTCCACAAGTCATAAAAGGCCCATAGTTCCCCACCTCTGATTTAAAACATTGGCTCAGTGGTTATGAAACATGAATTAACTTGCAAGGCAATAACTATTTCATAAGAGTGTTAAGTTGTAAAAATTGCATTCAATTTACCTCAAGGATCCAAAAACCTATTCACTTGAAACAATTATAGTTTTATTTTTTATTTTTTTATTTCTAAATACGCTTTTTTCTAAATGGCTAATATTGAGTTGCATGATGGCATGGATTTGGAGGGCTTCTTGGATTTAGGGAAGATGAGCCATATTAATCTAAATAAGGATGTAGCATAAGTGGTGTCCAGCATAAGCATGGCTATAACTATGAAACAGTGATAAGTTTGGCCAAGCCGAATGGCCTTGATTTATCACCATTTGGCCCTAAAACTTATCATTGCTTCATGAGTGATAGCTGTGAAAGCCTACACCAGTGTACTGTAGCCATTTTAAAGGTTTGCAAGGCTGGGTGAATAATACTTTGCAATGTCATATGTTTATGGTATTAGATCTCCTTGGTTCCATAACTACTTTGAACAGGAACAGTGGTGAAATTCAACCTAGTTGCACCAGTTCTACCAAACCCCTAGTGGCGTTCAAGTTTGGTCCTGCCCACCTGCCCCTGCCCTTTCCTATCCTATATCCCCTTCTTATTGTTGTTTTGTTTACTTACCTAAATCACTCGGAACAGCTGTTTTTTGACCTTCCACAACCTTCACAATCACCTGGGCTGCCTCCAGAGTGGAAAAACATGACGTTTAGAAGTCGTGCAGCAGCGCAATTGTCGTGTGCATGCAAAGTGCATGTGCATGCGCAAAAGTTGCGCGTACCAAACCAGTAGCAAAATCGGTTGAATTTCACCACTGGACAGGAATCATGGTGAATATTAAGCCTTAAAACTTTGATGAACAACATGACACTACACCTTTTTCAATAAACTTCAGAAGGAAATTGGCATGGGATGAAAGAAGGGGAGAGATGAGATTTTCCAAAAAGGCTTCATTCCAATTTGCTCAGCTTGCAAAGAGCAAAAATTATATCTCCCCCAGATTTTAGGGATAATGCTAGAGCTTTTAAAGCTGTTGATATAAATTGATTTAGCATATTGCTTTTACTCGCTACTTGTCTATAAGCTCTTAGCTTTCACCTGAAATTAATTTTAAAGAATCTATGCACTTGTTTATTGCTTTGAGAGGAAACATGAAAAACGATTTTGAAAATGGGTCTGTTTACCATTTGTCATATAATAAAATGGTTGGGTATCATATCGCTAAAAATAGACATTATGGCCCATTGAATTATTACTGAATTATAGATTTCAAAATTTTCTTTATTTTGTAAACCAGACTCACGAGGCACTTTTTTAAAATTCTGGTTGTTGAAATCTTCAGGAAAAATCTCTATATGTTGGTTTTTCTAGTTAGGGTTATTTGGAATGCTGCTTTGATTTTAGATGTCAAACACAATTATCATTTTAACATAGATTTGAAATAGTAATATAAATTGGATTTCAAAAAAACAAACTAATCTGTATTATATTGTCTACAGGACCGACTGTTGTTTTAGCCCAGATGATCAATTACTTGTTACTGGCATTTCTGTTAAGAAAGGACATGGCAATGCAAAACTCCTCTTTTTTGATCGGGAAACTTTTAAAAAAATGTATGAGATTGATGTCACAGATGCGGTAAGCCAAAGTTCAGTTTATCACTTATTGCTGTATGAGAATGATAGTTACTTCTCAGGATGATGAATTATGTTTATTAACTTTAGATTACATGCAATTAAATGCAAGCTTGATGTTCTAGAAAATTCAGTTAAATGGAGTGTACTATTCCTGTATTGGATAATTATGTGACCCCTTATAATAAATTCATCCCATCAGTCAGTAATAATAATGCATGTTTTCTGCAGGGTAGGTGAGTTATGCAGTTTATTAAAAACAATACAGCCTGTAAGAGGGCAAGCCAAGAAAAATCATTGGAGATTTTTAAGAAGAGATTGGGAAACCATTTGTCTGAAATGATATAGGGCCGTGATGGCGAACCTATGGCACAAGTGCCACAGGTGGAATGCAGAGCCATCTTGTTGGGCACACAAGCTATCAGCCAACTTACCTCCAGCTGAGCATGCACATGCACGATTGCAGAGACCCAGCTGATCTTCAGGCCTCCGCTGTGCATGCACGTGATTGCAGCAGGAAATCCAGCTGGTCTTTGGAGCTCTCCTACGCATGCACATGCGATTGCTCATGTGTGCGTGAGTGCCTGCGCGCAGCACACATGCATTGCATGTGCAAAAGCTGCATGCATGCGTAGATGGTGCAGTTGCACATGCAGTGCACATGGAGGAGCTGCATGCAAGAGAGGATGGCACACACCAAGCACGTACTTTTCGGCAAGTAAAAGGTTCGCCACCACTGATATAAGGTCTCCTGCGTAAGCAGAAAGTTGGACTAGAAGACCTCCAAAGTCCCTTCCAACTCCGCTATTCTGTTATATTCTGAATTGTATCTCAGTCCCTGTTTGTCCTGGATATCTGATGTTGCATGTGATTGGACTGGGGGTGAGCCATAAGGCTGATAATGACACCAAGATGGTAATTTACTACAGAGCTAATGAAACAAGAGACTAATATTCCTTAATGTCTTCTGAATCCCAAGTCTTGAAATAGTTAAAAGTTTTAAGGCAATGAACATCATAGAGCCTTCTTATCCCCCTCCAGATGCTCTGGGATAAACTTGAGGAATCCCTAGCTTCATTTTTCCATATAAAGTTTGCCTCTTTCACTGTTAGTCTTGTTTCTTAAAGTAACAATAGGATTAGCACTTAGATTCATATATCGCTTTATAGCCCTCTCTTAAGTGGTTTAGAGTCAGCATATTGCCCCCAGCAATCTCAGTCCTCATTTTACCCACCTCAGAAGGATAAAAGGCTGAGTCAACCTTGAGCCGGTGAGTATTGAACTGCTGGCAGTCGGCAGTGAGCAGAATTAGCCTGCAGTACTGTATTCTAACCACTGCGCCAGCACAGCTCTATAGTAAATTGACATGACACTGCCTTTAAGCAACTTTTCAAAATTACCTTATTTCTTTGAGACTATTGGCAGCTTAATTCTGTTTACAAAGCAAATTTTAGTTGTAAACTGCATTAGGTTTAGGAGTGGGGTGGACAACCCACAATGAGCACAGTTGCTTGGAATCATTATTTCTATGTTGTGGCATATTATCGTTTGTTCCAAGCTCCACTACAAAATGAAGAAATGCATGTTATATCTTTAAGGATGATTAATGGATTTTCCTCTGTAAGCTTTGAGAAGAAGGACAACTGGTGAATATTACGACTCAATCAATCAATATGTTAAGAAAGTGAAAGTGTGTTTGGATGTAACATAGTCAAACTCTATCTGAATAGAATGATGAATACCCAGACAGATGGAGAATATACTAGATAGGATTAGAGCACAGCATTCTTTAAATAGTTTGGTCTGAATAATTTTGGAGCATCATACTTATCTCTGTCCCTTGTACTCTGATAGCCAGTGAACTGAATGGCTTTTGTCCATCTGTATATTGCTGAGTTCACTTTCTAGATTAATAGTCATTATTAGGGCCTGTGCTTTGCTTATCTTATCTCTTTGCTTTTGAGATGTGTTATTATTTGAATGGTTTAGGCTGAGACATTTCAATAATCTATTTTGGAGTTGCAATTCAACTCTTGTTGTAGAGGAAATGTAAAAAAAAAAAGAATTCAATACCCATTTGCTAACTTTTGATATGATTACAGTAAGCATGGCATATATAATTAAGAAATCAATGGAAAGGAAATACTCCGTGCCATCCAAAGAACATTCGTTGCTTCTTAAATCATATTTTTAAGTAAAAATCAGATTGTTTCTCTGAAATTGAAGGGAGGAAAGAGCTTGGGTCCCCCTTTATAGCTTTGGACAGACTAATAACACTTATTGGGTTAAAGGATAAACTTACCTCTAATTGGTTCATTACATGAAACAAGACTGGAAAGCATGTAAAGAAAAACACTTTTTACAGCTGTTTGGTTTTATTTTATCAGACAGCAGGGAGGGGGGCTGTCCAGACAACAGAGATAATTTTAAATTGCTTTAGGGCTGTAAACTTACTGTTTAAAAACTGCTTGGTAAATAGCCAGTTGATTTTGGCCTGTGAGTGAACCTGATGCTTAATGGAAACTTAATGGCCAGTTCTAAATGTTTGACCAAAAAGATGTCTAGCATTTCTTTCTATCTTAATCATGACAGCCTTTGTTCACAAAACCCACCCACCCATCCCCTCTTTTAAGTTTTTATGGGAAAAGTTGCATTATTATTTCAAACTTTTTTTCCTAGATAGGGTAATGTGAGAATCTACCGGGGTTATCCGTAGGCATTTAGGCAGTGCAGCCCCATACTGTTTCACAGTCATTAAGACAGCATTACGACACAGGCTCAACCCTTCTCATACATGAACACGACATTGTGAGATTTATACAAAAAGAGGTGCAACTTTATATATTTATTAATCAAATTTATATAGCTGACTCTCTCGCTGCTGTCATTGTCCCGCCGTTCCCCCCACAAGGGCAACTTTACCCTCCATTCTTCCAGAAGACTTGTTACCTAGCCAGATTTATTAATTTATTTATTTAAGAAAATTTATATGGCGACCCAACTCAACTGTCAGTGACTCAGGGAGGCTTATAAAGATATAACCCCACTATAAAAGCAATAAAGAGCAATAACCCCCCTTTCATCCTCAGATGACAATAATCAGTGTATCTTATGATTCTTGACAAATGTACCTTTTCCTTTTATGTACACTTGGTGCATAGGCTCTCAGTGTACATAAAAAGAAAAGGTACATTTGTCAAGAATCATAAGATACACTGATTATTGTGTGTCCAATCACACTTGGCCAATAAAGAATTCTATTTATCTACTTAGCAAATAAGACAGATGATGGGCTCCAATCCACTCTGGATCTCCCAGGTCTGTTGGCAAACCAGGTCTTCAGGGTTTTGGTGAAAGAGTGCCATAGTGGGAGCCAGTCTTCTCTCCACAGGGAAGATGTTCCACAGGGAAGGGAGCCACCCTAGAGAAGGCCCTTCTTCTTGGCCCCGCTAGAATGAATCTCCTTAGGAAAGGTTTTTGTTAGCAGCAAAAGATCTCACAAATGCAAGCCGCTAATTTCCTGCAGGCTTTCAAGCAATACAAATTTCCACATTGAGTGCTTCTATAAACAGGAAGGCAGTGTGTAAATCTAATGAAATGAATCTGAGGAGGTGCAGTTTTCCCATCCCTTCTACATTGTACAGTCTATTTTCAGCCTCACCACAATTTTGTCAGCTAGGTAAATCTCACGTTTATACCATTTATGCTACAGTCGTGATTGGGAACATCTTACATCATCATCCTTTCTTCACTAATGGCAGTATATCAGTAATAAAGACAAGCTGTATATTGCCGTAATGAATGCTAGGAGAGCTTATATGATGCTGTAAATCAACACAGTTGGAAATGATCTTAGAAGCTTATGTAGCATGATTCATAAATGTGACAAGATTTGTCACCTTGGCACCAAATGTTCTAGTTCACATACAATACTGGTACCATGTCTATGTCATACAAGTATCCAGTTATAATTTAATAAATGCTAAAACAAGTTATAGTATTTTAGTCGCCTCTATCTACAAAAATTTCCAACTCAGCCTTTATAACTTTGGTGTGTAATGTTACATGCATATTGCTAAACAAATACTATGAGATTGCAGCCTTGAGAAAAGAGGAAAATATTGGCATATTACTTCTGTAATGTCAAGTTTAGAACCAGTGACCTTTGTCAGTATTTTTTTGTTATTATTTCTCTGGGGTGCATCCAAAGTTTGGCTAGTATAGAGTAAACTTACGTGTAGTTTTATTAGCTTCTCCATTTTGTTTCTTTTTTGTAAAATAAACGAGAACATGGTGTAATATGTCATGTGCTGTTGTTCATCTGAAGTTGTATTTACCTACTTTTAAGAACTGCTAAGGACCAGATGATTTTTTTTAGTATGTCCTGATATGTAAACCTATAGAATTCAAAGAGGGTGTACTTTCTTTTTTATATGACTGTAATTGCTATACACATAGTGTTCTTTTGAATCCCTACCTTAAAAACTAGCTTTAAACAAAAAGTACAGTCAAATGGGTAGTCCCAGGTTAATAAGCCCAGTTAATAAGCCCGTAATAAGCCTGGTTTGTGGGTTGTTTCTCTCCTTCTCTCTCTCTAACTAGAATGTCAACATAAAGTCTAACTGTCCGTAGGAACAACTCTCCTTATGTGTTCAGAGCCTTTCTCTCAGCTCATGATCTTCTTATCTTACTACAAGGGCTGCCAAGCACAACAAATCAGAACAACATTCTTCAAGTAACCCTATTGTACAGCTTCACCAGCACTAAGGCTGAGAATAATATGGTTCTTGAGAAGCAAGCATTTAAAGCCACAAGGTTTTCTTAACAGCAGTTCTTAGCCACCGTTCTACATCGTTCTGGTCCATGTTGACGTCCACAAGTAGTCATTTTAAAATTGTAAACAGGCAGAAAGTCTGGGAACCCCAAGGGACAGGAGAAGTACTGATGTGTCTCAGTAGTGGAATTCAAATTTTTTTATTACCGGTTCTGTGGGCGTGGCTTGGTGGGCGTGGCTGGGGGGGTCATGTGACTGGGTGGGCAGTTTCTGCAAGCAGG